>NIVC01002280.1:15000-40263 GCA_002269645.1 Macrostomum lignano | reverse complement strand
CTATCTATCTATCTATCTATCTATCTATCTATCTATCTATCTATCTATCTATCTATCTATCTATCTATCTATCTATCTATCTATCTATCTATCTATCTATCTATCTATCTATCTATCTATCTATCTATCTATCTATCTATCTATCTATCTATCTATCTATCTATCTGTTGTATCGTGACTTGACTTGAAGTGCGCAGTGTGGGCTGCACCCCAATTGTTATTGGCGCTGAGTTTAGGACTGCTTGCTCTCTCCCCGCCTGCTCTGTCTGTCAATGTACGCTTATGCCTAACCGTCTAATCTATTAGCTGATGCTTTACTCGTATCTGCATGTACATCTATGTGCAATGCAACTACAATAAATAACAACCTCTCGCCCATTTGCGGCTCAAGTTTGGCTAGCCAGCCACGACACGACAATGGCGTCGCAAGCAGCCAGTGAATTACCTCTCAATGATCCAGCCATGGCTGAGGCCTGGCTGCAAAGTTTTGAAGCACTGTGCAGGCACAAAAAACTGCGAGATACAAACGAAGAGAAGCAGGTGACAGACCTCTTCCTTGCTCGAGCAGGAATCAATGCAGTCCGATCCGTCTCTATCATGGCAAAGCCGAAAAACATTGAGGATATGACCTTCAAGGACATCAAGAAAATGATCATCGGCGACTCCAGCCCAAAAAGAAACTGGTGATTGCAGAGCGCACAAGGTTCATGTCCCAGCGGCAGCTGTCAACAGAGTCGGCCCAGCAGTTCGCGGAGCGCTTGAGAGACGCGGCAAAGCACTGTGAGTTTGACAAGCTCAACGAAAAAGACTGCAAACAGTCAGCCGAGGATGACTTGATCCAAACACTGCTGATCAGCGGCTTGTGCGACCACAGCCAGCGGACTAAAACACTTGAGCACATTCAGAGCTCTGAGAATCCAGTGACTCTGGACACGTGTCTGCAGTACATCCAGCAGTTAGAGCTCATCCAGAGCTACAGCTCAAGCGACCGATCTGCTGAAGCCCGAGAGCCTAGCAGAAGCTCCGAGACGGCTGAGAGTTCGACACCAGTTGCCAGCATCGACAGGAACCGCAATAGCGGTGCTCAGTGCAGGTCGTGTGGTCTGCAGCACCAGCCAGGCAAATGCCCTGCATTCGGGAAGACCTGTAACAAGTGCCACCGCAGGAACCACTTTGCTGCAGTCTGCAGGAGCAGCGCCAAGTCCAAGTCGGTTGCACCTGCCCATGAAATCGACACGAGTGAGTGTGAGCAGGCAGGCATCTACACCATCGTCGGCAACGAGAGCGGAAGCGGCAGCATAAAAACTGTGCTCATTGAAGGCAAGCCGTTCAAAATGCAGCTCGACTCTGGATCCGGTGCGAGCATCATTCCGATAAACTTCTGGAGGAGCCTCGGTGAGCCCAAGCTACGAAAGTCCAAGCTGAGACTGCGACAATTTGACGGAACGGTCATCAGAACTAGAGGATGCTTCACGGCGCTCATCGAAGTCGGGAGACAAATCGCCTGTGCGGACGTGACGGTCACCGAATGCACAAAGGAGCACGGCCTCATCGGAACAGACGTGCTGGACTTCAAGCTGGACACAGCGACTGTCAATCAAGTGGAGCGCAGCAGCAAACCGCTAGGCAAGCTCAAAGGTTTCCGTGCTCGGTCCTGCTCAGGGAGAACGCTCAGCCCAGCTTCTTCGATGCCCGGCCGCTCCCGATTCATCTCAAGCCGCTGGTGGTGGCTAAGCTGCGGACGATGATCGACGCCGGGATCCTCGAGCCCGTGCCGCCAGGCGGCAGCAGTTGGGCGTCGCCCATTGTGGTGGTGCGCAAGGCCGACGGAGACCTGAGAATCTGCTCCGACTACAAGGTCGGGGTGAACCCGAAGATCTGCTCTGACGCCTACCCACTGCCCAACATCGAGCAAGCCTTCAGTGCCCTGGCAGGTATGAAGCACTTCGCAATTGTAGACTTAACAAATGCCTACAACCAGATTGAGCTAGACGAGGCCTCCAGAGAAATACTCACCATCAACACGCCCCTAGGCCTGCTCAGATGGACGCGCATGCCATACGGGGTGAAGACGGCCAGTGCGCAGTTCCAGGCTGCCATGGAGGCAACGGTCGGCGGTGCGGTCAGCAACCTGGTGATCTACCAAGACGACATGTGCGTTGGCGCCACCACAGCGGACGAATTGGACAGCAAAGTCCGGGACCTGCTGAGAGCGCTTTCTGATGCCGGCATGTCAATCAACGAAAAAAAGTGCGTTTTCCGCAGCACGGAAATCAGTTTCCTTGGCTACCGCATCGCGGCTGACGGCGTGCGCCCTGATCGGAAGCTGGTGGAGAAAATCCTCGGCGTGAGCACCCCGGCGAGCAAAAAGGAACTCGAATCGTTTCTGGAATGACGGTGTACTACTCGCGCTACATCAAGTCCTACTCGGAGAAGACCGAGCCGCTGACCGAGCTGCGGAGCAAGAAAGTCGCGTTCCATTGGGACCTCGGCAGCAGAAAGCGTTTGACGAGCTCAAGCAGGCGCTTGCAGCTTCCCCAGTGGTCCGAATCTTCGATGCAAGAAAGCGCACAACTCTGACTACTGACGCCAGCGAAAAGGCCATAGCAGCAATCCTCTCTCAGGACGAGCACCCAGTGATGTACCTGTCAAGACGGCTGACACCGGCTGAGAGAAATTACTCGAATATCGAGCGGGAGGCCCTGGCTGTGGTGTGGGCTACTCAGAGAGCCAGACACTTTCTTCTCGGCAGCAAGTTTGTGCTCCAGTGCGATCATCAACCATTGGAGTTCATTTTTAGTCCGTCTCGGGAGCTTCCAAAGGTCACATCGGCTAGGATCATGCGCTGGGCGTTGCAGCTGTCGGCCTTCGACTACGAAATCTCGTACATCAAGGGCAGCTGCATCCCGCATGTCGACGCGCTGTCTCGAATTGAATTCAAGGAGGAAGGCGATGGAGACGACTGCCAGGAAAGCTTCGTTCACTGGACAGAGACGGAGGTGCTCAAGCTGGAGCAGATCAGAGACGCCACTGACAATGACCCGGTACTCGCCAGCGTCAAGCGCAGGATCCGCAGCAATGCGTGGAACAACTGCTCGGCAGCGGAGCGACCGTATAAAGCCGTCCGCCAGCAGCTCTCAGTGGAGAATGGCGTCGTCTGCCTGAGAGACCTGGTGGTCCCGCCTAGCCGGCTGCGGCAAGACGTGCTGCGAGCGGCTCACGGCGACTCGCACTGCGGTGCCCTAGCGACAAGAAATCGACTCAAGCTGGAAGCCTGGTGGCCGGGTCACTGCGAGGACGTCGAAAACTTCGTCAAGCAATGCCAGCGATGCGCGGAGATCCGTCCAATGCCTGCCAGAACGTGCCACACCTGGCCGGCTGAAGATGGTCCCTGGAGACGTGTGCACATGGACCATGCTCACGTTCCCGGCTTCGGCCTGCTGCTCATTGTGGTGGACGCCTTCTCCGGCTGGCCGGAAGCGGTGCCTGTTGCCGACAAGAGCGCGACGACGGTCATCAAGGTACTCCGCCTGATTTTCTCCCGCCTGGGTGTGCCGCATACCTTGGTGGCGGACAATGCTCCGGAGTTCCGTGACCAGCAGCTGCACGAGTGGCTCAAGAAGATCGGCTGCTCGCCGATGCACTCGCCGCCGTATCATCCGCAGTCAAACGGGTGCGCCGAGCGCATGGTCCAGACCGTCAAGAAGGGGCTGCGGGCCTTCGCCGTGCACCAGGGCCGGTTCGACGCGTACCTCGCCAAGCTGCTGCTTAACTACCGGGCCACTCCGCGGGGCGACGGGCGTGGCAGTCCATCTGCGCTTATGGGGCGACAGCTGCGAAGTCCGCTGACCCTCCAATTCGACACCGATGCGCCGCTCGTCTACCGGTCGCGACCGGGGGGCCGGCTGAGACCGTCCGCTTTGTGGTACAGGCCGGCCACAACACGGCCGTGGTCACCCGGGACAAGGATGACAGGCCTGTGCTGGCACACCGGGATCAGCTGCGCTTGCGTCCGAGTCCAAGCCGGGCGGAAGTTACGGACAACACTGACGACAGCGGCCGGGACCCTGACGATGCCGGCCGGAGCCCTGACGACGGCGACCGGAACCCTGACGAAGGCGGCCGGAACCCTGACGAAGGCGGCCGGAACCCGGAACCTGATAGCCAGCGGCCAGACGCAGCGGCACCACCGCAGCAGGCCGCTGAAGCTACACCGGAGCCCCGACGAAGCTGCAGGTCGACCAAAGGGGTCGCCCCAGACCGACTGTCTCCTCGTTGGTGATGAGGGGATGTTGTATCGTGACTTGACTTGAAGTGCGCAGTGTGGGGCTGCACCCCAATTGTTATTGGCGCTGAGTTTAGGACTGCTTGCTCTCTCCCCGCCTGCTCTGTCTGTCAATGTACGCTTATGCCTAACCGTCTAATCTATTAGCTGATGCTTTACTCGTATCTGCATGTACATCTATGTGCAATGCCAACTACAATAAATAACAACCTCTCGCCCATTTGCGGCTCAAGTTTGGCTAGCCAGCCACGACACGACACTATCTATCTATCTATCTATCTATCTATCTATCTATCTATCTATCTATCTATCTATCTATCTATCTATCTATCTATCTATCTATCTATCTATCTATCTATCTATCTATCTATCTATCTATCTATCTATCTATCTATCTATCTATCTATCTATCTATCTATCTATCTATCTATCTATCTATCTATCTATCTATCTATCTATCTATCTATCTATCTATCTATCTATCTATCTATCTATCTATCTATCTATCTATCTATCTATCTATCTATCTATCTATCTATCTATCTATCTATCTATCTATCTATCTATCTATCTATCTATCTATCTATCTATCTATCTATCTATCTATCTATCTATCTATCTATCTATCTATCTATCTATCTATCTATCTATCTATCTATCTATCTATCTATCTATCTATCTATCTATCTATCTATCTATCTATCTATCTATCTATCTATCTATCTATCTATCTATCTATCTATCTATCTATCTATCTATCTATCTATCTATCTATCTATCTATCTATCTATCTATCTATCTATCTATCTATCTATCTATCTATCTATCTATCTATCTATCTATCTATCTATCTATCTATCTATCTATCTATCTATCTATCTATCTATCTATCTATCTAATCCATTCTATCGACTGGAGGCAACAGAGGAGAGAGTATCAGCTAGACTATTTCAATGGCATCTCTCGTCAGCTACCTAGTGCTAGACTTGGGCGTTTCTCAGACTTATTCTTGACCACGGAAAGCTGACTGCCTCGGGTAACTCATGCACAGAGTGCGGCCAGGGAAGAGACGACCAGACCGTAAACGTATTACAGTTCTGTGCGACAGCTGGAGCGCTGCATCAAATAAACAAGCCCATCTCTGATTAATAATTCACACTATAGCTGAAGGTGCCATCTTCACTGGGCTTTGAGGGTTGAGGGAGTCAGATTTATACTATGAGACAGAGTTGCCACCAATCGACTGACTTCATCTTGAACTGGCTACGACGCTCAGCAACCGCTCTGTCAGCTGTTGGTCTCGGAAAAGAGACTTTTTAAAGGATTTATCTTGAAAGCTGTCACAGGAAATCAAAGCAAAACGGCTTCGTCCCTGTCGGCTGCTGAGATCGCGCTGATTGCGGTCTCGGTATGGATTGTCCTGCTGGTTGTTGGTGAGATTGTCTGGAATGTGCTGCTTGCTTTGCTAGGTCTTGATGCGAGCTGGATATTTACAGGAAAGTTGAGGGCATTTTGCGTTCGGTGGCATCCTTTTACAATTCTTTACAATTCTGTAGGCAGGCACGCACTCGTACACACGCTCACACAGGGTGCACATCCGCCCTGACTGTCTAATCGTCAGGCATGTACACTCTCTGTTCCTTGGGGGCTGGCCCTCGGGGATGTCATGTGAATCGCACGACAAATGAATTGGGCCGCGCACGGATCGAACCAAGGGTCGTAACGAGAGATGAGTCAGACGCGGCTACTCTGTCCCCGGTCGCTGTTTTCTTATTGATTTTTGTTGGCTAGGAGCTACAGTTAATCATGAATTAGCATTCTCACCAGCTATTAGTTCGAACCCAAAATCTCTAAACTGAGAATCCCTGATCCCCATCAACCTCAACTGCGTCGCTCCAGGCGCCGCTCTCGGCCTGTTTGTCTACTTGGAAAAACGTCGGCGTCGGCGACAAAACGACGACGATAGCGACAACGACGGCGTGAGTCGCCGTCACCGACGCCACCAACGACACCATCGACATTGTCACGGCAGCGAGCCGCCCGACGGACCCACGTCTGCCCCGCCAATGACATCATTTGACAACATCGGCGGCGACTTCTCAGCGTCCAACATCAGCGGCTTTGGGGCGGCTCGGCTCAGTTCGACACTATTTCGAATGCACCGAGTGACCCCGGCTCGGCCCAGGCGGTCCTGGCCCAGCTGGACCTTCTCAAGCCGCATCTGCTGTCCTTCAAGGCCATGCTCTGGGATCTGGAGAAGTGGATCGACGCTCGTTCGGGCGCGAGTCCCGGCCCGATGGTAACGGAGTACCTGGAAGCCAGAAGCCGGCTCAAGCAGGTGCTGTTGCTGCTTGAAGATCAAGCCGACTGTCCGCCTGAGCAGTGCTCAAAAATTGCCCAAATGCTAGACTGGAGCGAGCGCTGTCTGAAACGATTTTTAGTCAGCAACAAAACCTACGATCCGGCGGCGCCATCGTTCAAGCAGACAAAGACTGCAAAGACAAAGAGCGGTCGGCGAGGTGCAGCAGGCGGAGGAGGCGGCGGCGGCAGCGGCGGCGGCAGCGGCGGCGGGTCGGTGAATCGCCGAGTTGCGGCGGTGAAGCGGTCACACTCGGCCCCAAGGCCGACTCTCAGCCACGTGTCGGGCCGCGAGCCGGGCTTCGTTCTGGTTGGCTTCAAGTCCGCGCTAGGCGGCGGCGCGGAAAATGGCGCTGGAGGAGGTGGCGGCGGCGGCAGCGGAGCGCGCAGAAGGCTGCCGCAGCGGGGTGCCATGTTTCTGCCTGACGGTGGCGGCGGCGGAAGCAGCGGAAGCGGCGGTCCCAGCCGGTTCACCATCAACCGACGCCTGGCGCCGATTTCCGAGTATCCGCCTCGTAGGTCAACGTCGCTTTCCGGCCTGTTCGACCGCGAGATTTCAACGCCATTGTGAATCGTCGCTATCTGATTAGATGCGTTTCGGTTGGAGTGAGATCGAGAAGCTTTGTTTAAATTAATCTGTGTTTGTTTAACTCATAAACTAGGTAAAGTTTTATCATGAGCCCAAGCTCAGTTGACATTTAAATAAGTCGATTTTTATTCATTTACTGGATTAGTGGACGAAATCTTAATAACCAAATGCTTTTTATGTTCACTATTCTGTTAAGGTAATAGAATTACAGTACGCTAACTATGATAAGCCATTAGTTACTGGACGGAATGTGGCACGTGACTACTGGATCAATCACGATTTAGTTAGTAGTAATTAGTAGAAACGGTGGGGCCTTTCCAAGGTCACTTCTATACCGACGTTGTTATTGGAGTAAACATTTGTCACGTGACTGATCTGAGCCTATATAACGATTCAACTATTAGAAACAAACGGTCGGGAGATTCCCAAGGTCACTTCTGCGCTCGTTAGTACGACGTTGTCATTGGATAGAACAATTGCCATGTGACTTATCTGAGCCGGTAGCTAGTAGAAACAAACGGCCTTGGTAATTTTCAAGGTCACTTTTAATACAACGTCATTGGTTCATCAAAATGGGGGGTATATCCCCGTATCCCCCCCCCTATTTACGCCACTGAATAGCCAATCCTGTTGCCTGTTTATATTTGACTTTTATTTTAATTAGTTGTAATTTTCTCATCCAAGTAGTGCATGGCCATTACGTTTTTACTATTCTGTGTTAATAATCTAGAATACTACTTTATTATATTTGGCGCATATCCACTGCGGAATTGTTTGTGGTAGGCTCTGGTAGTCTTGATACATATTAAATTCATATTTTCATTTGCATGCTTCATAGTTCGATTAAATATTTTTCGTCTTTTGTTAATATCAATAACTATTTTCATTTTGTAGACTTGATTTATAATAATAAATTATAGTGTGTTATTTTACTTCAAACGTTTTGCTTCGGGTGGATATCTTTGACAGAAAAATTGAATAGCAAATTCCTATTGGTCTGTACGGACTAGAAATATTACTCTGCTTGCAATTGGATGATTCTGAGAATAAGATTTCAGAAATTTACAGCATGGATAAAAATAACATGGGCAATCAAAAATGCAAAATGATTTGAGTCTTCAGTAAATTTCATCGAATTCCATAATTTCAATGAGCGCTCGGGCCTACCGCATCGCTGCGTCCTTATTTGAATTGTGCAGCCTGCCGATTGTTGCTACCGGAGCCGACAGTCAGACTACTGGCGGTGAAGGCGTCGGAGGCGCCGCGGTGCGTCTTCAATGGTGGCACTACCTGGTGATCAGCTGCTCTGTGGCGGTGCTGGCTGCCGCGGTGGCCCTGACCTGCTACTGCACTCGGTGCCGCAAGGGGGCCGCCCCCGCTGCTGCCAAGGAGGCGAAGACGGCACCACCGCAGCGCAGAGGCATGCGGTTCGGCAATACTGTTGGCAGACTGAACTGACCCGACTGGCTGATTGATTTCAGCAGACTTTTATGCGTACTGCTTGAAAACTGCTCTCTTCTCTGACTGGTGGGATGGCCAGTGCATAGCTGTGCTTTGCAGAGAATTTAAGCGGAGATCTACTCTGCAGAGGATGGAGGGTTTAGCGGAGATCTACTCTGCAGAGGATGGAGGGTTTAGCGGAGATCTACTCTGCAGAGGATGGAGGGTTTAGCGGAGATCTACTCTGCAGAGGATGGAGGGTTTAGCGGAGATCTACTCTGCAGAGGATGGAGGGTTTAGCGGAGATCTACTCTGCACAGGATGGAGGGTTTAGCGGAGATCTACTCTGCAGAGGATGGAGGGTTTAGCGGAGATCTACTCTTCAGAGGATGGAGGGTTTAGCGGAGATCTACTCTTCAGAGGATGGAGGGCTTAGCGGAGATCTACTCTTCAGAGGATGGAGGGCTTAGCGGAGATCTACTCTTCAGAGGATGGAGGGCTTAGCGGAGATCTACTATTCTGCAGAGGATGGAGGGTTTAGCGGAGATCTACTCTGCAGAGGATGGAGGGCTTAGCGGAGATCTACTATTCTGCAGAGGATGGAGGGTTTAGCGGAGATCTACTATTCTGCAGAGGATGGAGGGTTTAGCGGAGATCTACTACTCTTCAGAGGATGGAGGGTTTAGCGGAGATCTACTACTCTGCAGAGGATGGTGGTTTTAGCGGAGATCTACTCTGCAGAGGATGGAGTGTTTAGCGGAGATCTACTCTTCAGAGGATGGAGGGCTTAGCGGAGATCTACTATTCTGCAGAGGATGGAGGGTTTAGCGGAGATCTACTCTGCAGAGGATGGAGGGCTTAGCGGAGATCTACTATTCTGCAGAGGATGGAGGGTTTAGCGGAGATCTACTATTCTGCAGAGGATGGAGGGTTTAGCGGAGATCTACTACTCTTCAGAGGATGGAGGGTTTAGCGGAGATCTACTACTCTGCAGAGGATGGTGGTTTTAGCGGAGATCTACTCTGCAGAGGATGGAGTGTTTAGCGGAGATCTACTCTGCAGAGGATGGAGGGTTTAGCGGAGATCTACTCTGCAGAGGATGGAGGGTTTAGCGGAGATCTACTATTCTGCAGAGGATGGAGTGTTTAGCGGAGATCTACTCTGCAGAGGATGGAGGGTTTAGCGGAGATCTACTATTCTGCAGAGGATGGAGGGTTTAGCGGAGATCTACTATTCTGCAGAGGATGGAGGGTTTAGCGGAGATCTACTACTCTTCAGAGGATGGAGGGTTTAGCGGAGATCTACTACTCTGCAGAGGATGGAGGGTTTACACTGCGATTTGAGAACACTTGAGATTGGCATTTCCATAAAAAACCGAGTGTCATCACAAAAATAAATCTAAATGAGAATGTTGTTGATTTCCTCAAGCCAGTCACCCAAACTCTGATACTCGATCTCTTGAACATCTATAACATCAAATTTTTGGCTGAATGTGTTTTAAAAAAAGTACAATCCATAAAATATCGCTCGAATATTTATCACCATATAGTACTTAGTTCAGATTTGAGTAGTAGTGTAGTAGTGTAATTTTCGTTGTGTGGATAAAGTGCACGGCGTGGGCGACTTTTTTAATGTTCCTGATGTGGATTCTCTATTTGGCCAGCTGTTCGAAACCCTTCTTCTCCATCAGGCCGGACTCTTCCAGCAGGTTGGCCAGGGCTTCCAGAGCCGATCCTGTCTAGCTGATGAAGCTGAGAGTCTGCTGTGGGTGTCTACTGATGAAGCTGAGAGTCTGCTGTGGGTGTCTATCTCCTGATGAAGCTGAGAGTCTGCTGTGGGTGTCTACTGCTGAAGCTGAGAGTCTGCTGTGGGTGTCTACTGATGAAGCTCAGATGCATCTCTATGATTTTCCCTTGGAGCAGTCGGAAGGTCTGCGTTTATAATCGAAACCAGGGAAACAAATTCTGGACGGGAGAATCTCGGTGAAGAATTCTTGCAAGAAAATTCTTACTGAATGCTTCTACACGATACTACTAGTAGTAACTATAATAAAGTATGTCAATAGCGAATAAAGCTAGCCATGATGCCTTCGATTTGGATTTACTTGAGCTTCTTACTTCTTGTTTTACGCAGGAGCAAGAGAGGCGACGTTGTATATTTTTATTTAGTTCACTGATACTCACTTGTCGTTAATTCTTTATACTTGATGAAACTTAAAAAGGGAACAATTAATATTTTATGATTTAGCAGCAGAGAATTGTACATCATTGACGCTGATCAGGAGATAAAATAGTCAATATAATAAAATTCCAATCTCATATAAAACGCGAATTCGTTGTGACGTTCAGATAGAGCTTTAGACAGCGTCGTCAACAACAAGGAGCGGCACGTACTCTTTGTAGATTACGGTGCCCTTTTCTGGATCAATGGCTGCCGAGAGCATCTCCTCCAGCTCCTCGGTGGAAAATGGCTCGCCTGAAAGTTTTTGTAAGCGATATATGTAAAAAGGCCATTTGGAGCTGAATCAGCTTTAACGAAATTGAAGTTATGGTAGTCGTACCTTCCTCCACCATGTACTTCTCGATTTCTTCTTTTGTCAGATAGCCGTTGTTCTCAATGTCTAACACTTGAAATGCCTTTAGTAGCTGATCTTCTAGTGCAGGCTTGTAGCGTTTCTCTTGCAAAATCTTCATCGCAACACCAAGGAA
Source organism: Macrostomum lignano (assembly GCA_002269645.1). Lineage (NCBI taxonomy): Eukaryota > Metazoa > Platyhelminthes > Macrostomidae > Macrostomum > Macrostomum lignano. The sequence continues at coordinate 28,883 of NIVC01002280.1, read as the reverse complement.
TGCATCGAAAGTGACGTACGGCAGTGGCTCTTCTTCTTCCATTTCTTTGAGAATGTCATGGAGTTCACCTTCTGTAGGACAGCAGCCAAGAGAACGAATAATCGTTCCGACTTCTCTGACGTCGACGGTTTGATTTGCTTCGTGGTCGAATATCTCAAAAGCGTCAGCGATTCTCTTTTTCAATTCCTGCACGGCGGTATCCTCTGAAAATTAAAATAGGAAATAGTTAGGCTCACTAGGATTTACTTTCAAGTTCATCCTGACCATTTTTATACAAATATTGTGTCAAGTTTTACAATACATTGTAGTGACTACAATCTATAGTCTAGCATCGATAACTGCATGTTCTTAAGTAGATCTTATGAGCTTTGTCGTTGCATTAAAAATACCTGGGTTTTCCGGAGGAAGTGCTTCTTCAGTGGCCATTCCCTTGGAATATTTTATGTAGAAGCGGTCCACTCAATTGATAATGATATATATTTGCGATTGCGATATCTGTTCCAGAAATTTCTCGTAAAACTTTAAAGTTAAAATATGCTGTCTTAGATGCAAACAATTAAACAAATAAGCATTAAAATGTGTTATTTAGTTAATGAGATAGTCATTCAAAGAATGCTTAATTTAGTAAAAGTTACTTTTAACTTACTTATTTGCCTAATTCTCTGCAAACTATAGAGTTTAAAACGGAGAACATTAATTTAAATTCTCAGTTGAATTCAAGATTCCAGGAATCTATTTTGTTACTACTGCTTATTTAATAGTAAAATTGTAATTCGTGAATTCTTGGATGTACCCCAGCAACACCAAATGACCCCAGCACTTCAATGGAACTTCAGCTGCCTGATGCTGTGTGCTGGTTAATTAAACATTTGTATTCTGAGTAGTTTTCCTTAGTATTCAGATTCAGAATAGTTTTCCTTAGGCTATAGTATTCAGACGATTACAAGCAAGCAAGATTTTCATTTTTAGTATATTGGATTAGGCTATAGTATTCAGATTCAGAATAGTTTTCCTGGCAATCTTTACTTTACTGCATTCCATTGTGTAACGGTATTGAGAAGTTGTGTTTAAGTTATTTGAGTAAAATGCAGCAGTGCCAAACAGCCAATCAACTTTTTTGCTAATATGCGTCCATAATGAATACTATTGGTATTGCTACTAGCATTGCTATTATTAGCTCCTAGTAGTAGTAACTTTAGTTACTTTTAGTTTAGTTACTATTAGCACTAGTAAATTTTGAATTAGAAATCAGAACTAAATCACAAAATTCAAAATGAAACTGTAGTTTTTTAACTTAGCTATTCCTGATTCTATCCTTTATATTTTTTCTAAATTCTATACTATCTACAGAAAAAAGGTTTTAAAATGTTTTTAAAGAATACATTTTAGTCATGTTCTTTATATTTATATAGCTAATGATTCCCACTAAGCAACATCTATATCATAATTATTATAACAGCTTTAACTCTAATGATATTCCAATGATATTTATATTTAGAGATTAGATATCTTGATCCTTCTTTATTAAATCCTAGAGTTCTCACAAAAATTGGGATCCTAAGGTTCCCAATGGTAAACATTTTAAGGAATCTTATAATAATATATAGTTAAAGACTAGATAAAACCTTTATCCCAATTGCATTATCCCAAGGTCCCATAGCTTATTAGTAGTATCCTAATGAAAAACTAGAACTTTATCTTGTCTAATCTTAATAATTTAGATCCTATTTAAAATTATGACCTTAAATTGTTTTTATATAATATTTAAAGTTTGATAATAGTTATAGTTTGATCTTTATATGTAATTCATCTATATCAAATAAAGCTATGATTAAAAGTAAGTTATTATTAATTGCCAATAGTGTCTAATAAAATACTAAGTGTACTACTAGTTGCAACAGTATTTCCTATCAAAGATTTCTTTAAGATCTTTGTATACTTCTATACTTCTATATTAAATCTAAAGTCTGTGTCTATCTGTCTGTCTATTTGTAGAATTTCACTTTGTAGGTTAAATCCCTCAACCATATTTAATTGTTTTTTTTTGTAAAATGTTGCAAATTATTCAACCATTTATAATATAATGTTTCATAGGGATAAGGGGTAAAAATATCACATTTTCAAGATTTTTAAGACTCTTGAAGATCCATGCTTTTGAGATGATTGAGATTTGAGATTAAGCCTAATTAGCATCTATTAGGCCTATTTACACTATTCTATCTATTTGTGATAATATTATTATTTGTTAAATGTGTAAAATGATAATAATAGAAGGAAAAACAATTATTACATAATATTGAGCTTGTTTGTGACTTGTTAGTCATATAGTCACAAATCTTGACTTTTTTGAGATCTCAAAACTGAGATCAAGATTGAGAAAAGTGCCAAGATCTTGACAATTGAGATCAAGATAAAGATCTTGTCCAACCCCTAGTTAAGGACCTGCTAACTATTGTCTATTCTAATTTATATTAAATATCAATAACTTCAAATAGTTAAAATTAACCCTGAAATTTTCTGAGTTTGGACTAATTAAGACAAATAAAAACTGTCACAGACAGTTGTCTAGACAAGCATGCTGTCAGCTGATGATGCTGCTTGGAATCAGTGGCTAGCCTCGCCAGATAGTCAGGCCTATCTTCGGCTGCGTCAAAACAGCTCTGGCAATGCTGATGACAGCTTTGGTATCGGGGGAGCTCATATTGAACAGCTTTTGACTAGAGAGTTGCTAGTCGATGAAGCTGATGCTAAACAGGGTAGCGCTGGTATAGCTGCATTGGCTCAATGCCAGGATGCTGGACTGGCCCTGCCTCATCCAGCCGCGCTGTGGTCGATTGGTCGGCCAGAACGAAATGCTCAGTTTTGCAGGCGCCGGGCGGACGAGCTTCGCCAGGTGGTTGGACGAATCGGGCATCGGTGAGCGAATTTATGGCGCAAATCAAACAGATTAGGATGTAAAATTGTCTAGAAGTCGGTCTTCTTAGATCATAAAACTATCTTTTAAAAGGTAGGATAAATAAGCTGTCTTCAAGATTCGATGAATTTTTTGAACCAATTGAAAGAATCTCCAGTCAGTCAGCCAGAGAATCTCCCATCAGTCAGCCAGAGAATCTCCCATCAGTCAGCCAGAGAATCTCCCATCAGTCAGTTAGAGAATCTCCCATTAGTCAACCAGAGAATCTCACATCAGTCAGTTAGAGAATCTCCCATCAGTCAGTTAGAGAATCTCCCATCAGTCAGAGAATCTCCCATCAGTCAGTTAGAGAATCTCCCATCAGTCAGTTAGAGAATCTCCCATCAGTCAGAGAATCTCCCATCAGTCAGAGAATCTCCCATCAGTCAGTTATAGTGTAATAAGTTCGCAGAAATTGCTGCATCAATTCCGCACCAGCATCGGCGCCTCGAGCACCTACTGCGACCGCCTGCTGCGCCAGCTGCTGTCTCGACACGCCGAGATCCTCGCCTGCTGCGACGGCCATCCCGTAGCTGAAGACTCCGCCACGACCGGCGCCATCGACGGAAGAGGCGTTGACGAAGAAGCCTGCAACGGCATCGGCGACAATTCGTCGGCATTCGTCGACCTGCTACCGGCGGAGCTGCCTTCGTCCGTGTCGTCCGCTCCGGCCCTGCCGCCCGCGCAGCCGCCGGCGCGCTCTCTAGGCGAAGTGTTCGCCAACTGCGGCGCCTCGTTCGCATTCGCTTTCCTTCGCCGCGCCTGGCGCTCCTCCGGCCCGGCTGCTGGCCACGAAGATTCTGGCGCCGATTTGGCGATGTGCCAGGAGCTGCTAGACGACATGCTGCGCCAAGTTGAACAGCTGCCCCTGGGCAGAGGCCTCGCCTCAATTGGCGCCTCGCCTGCCGACCAATCGCAGTCGCCCTGGATTTGTATTTTCGAACGCGGCGCCGCTTTCCTGCGCGACACCGCCTGCGCCGGGGAGGCGCCGATCGGGGTGCGCCGAGTCTGCCTGGCGCTATTGGTGCATCTGCACTTTCAGGTGAGAGATGACCTTTTTATAGTCTAATAATCATTTTGTTTTGTGCACCGAATGAATTGAGTTTTGTTTGCACTGATTGACCTGTTTATGCTCATCGCAATGACCTATTTTTGTGTGCACTGAATAACCTTTGTGTAACTCTGGATGACCTTTAATCCCGTTGAAAGCGTTACCGTGACAAGAATCGCTAAAGAGTCATTGCAAACAACTCTGCATTGCTTCAGTTCACCCAGCTGTAAAATGGGTGCCAGCTTTAGCTGGGGCAATTGAGGGTGTGTGGTGACCCCCCAGTCCTTGGACTGAACAGCCGTACGCAGCCTTCGGATGCTCCGCCCAATGCGGTTGCACATCTGCCCATTGGGACAGCTGTAATAAATTATATTTTTTTATTATTATGAGTCACGAACGCATTACTTGAGCTGTAAAATCTCATCGTTTCATCTCATCGTTTTAGAATCGTCTATAGTCACTTGTTTCCTATTTTACCTGTGTTATCTGGAACGACTCTAGGGCGACGCAAGTGACCCAGGGACGCTTATTGGCCTGTGTACCGTTTTCATCGCTTATACTTGAAGGTTCATTGTCTTTCTTTTTAGTGGATTAAAATTAGTGTATGCTCATTCTCATGGAGAGAAGAATCGAGGCAATAGAGTTTTGCTTTTTCGAGGCGCATCCTGAGAGTGAGCTGGACCAGTCACACAGCGAATGAAGGTGTTTCACTAAGAGCTGGTTGTTGTAGAGAGAAGTTGGAGTTCGTTGGCCATATTGTGAGGAAAGGAGGAATCGAGCAGTTGTCAGTGCCTGGGAAGATTAAATGAAGAAGAGATCGTGAAAGACAGCCAGTAACCTTTCTGAAGAACCTGTCTGAAGTGGACTTCGTTCCCGCCATACATGCCCAACTTCAAAATTTTACCCGGACGTGCAACTTACTTTTTGACCAAAAATGCGCCTTACCTATAAAAAACAGAAAAAACTAACGTAATTTTGGGTAAACGGCAGGAGTAACTATGACTGTATTATTAAGGCTAAATATCTCGTCAGCTAATTAGTACTACGTCTGTATTTTTCGGGTCGGCGTTTTTGCGACTTACCCCAATCGACCGGGTCGGCCGGGTGTTGGGCATGTATAATTCACGCGAACCCTCCAATCAAACTCCCCTCCACCCGGGCGATTTCCGCTTCCAGGAGGGCCGCCTGTCCGCCCTGCTGGACCTGGTGCAGACCCTGGCCGATTTGCGGCGAGCGGGCAAGCCGGCCAGACTGACCCGGGCTCCGCTGCTCGGCCTGCTCCGCCGGCTGCAGGAATCTCAACGGGACGCGCTGCCCCGCTCGCCAGCCTGGCAGCCAATTCAGCACTGGCGCCTGCCCGGCACCTCAAATGTGGACCTTCGCCAGGTGGCCTGTCACATCATGTGCTTTCTGACTGTCTGGCCGTCAGGCGTCTCGGCTTGTCTTCATCGAATTCGTCGACATCGTCGTTGCGCCGCGTCCAGCCGGACGCTATCGGGACGAATCGGCCGGGCCCGGCTCAGCTTCTGGCCTCGATATTATACCGGAGAATTTCGTGGACTCGGCGGATAGCGGAGGCGAAGGCGAGGACCGGCTAACCCTTATGCAGTACGCGGCTACTGGTCGACTTATTCGCCGATTGCAAGCGCCAACGCCGCGCATCTCCAAAGTGGTTGCCGGGTCAGATTTTGTGGCACTGCTGCAGCCGGGAGTAGGCGTGCTAGTGTACACCAGCTTGGACTCGCCGGCTAAGCGCATCGCCGAGCCAGATGTAGTCGACATTGCGGCGTACGAGAGAGGCCACCGGCTGGTGCTGGCTTGCCGGGGCGGCCGCCGGCTTCTGGTCCTGGATGCCAGCTCCGGGCGCAACGCCGAGGCCGTCAGAATTGATGGCTGGCCGCCGGTGGCTGCTGGTGGACTCGGCGTTGGTGCCGCCGTCTCCGGGCTGGTGTGCGGCTCCAGGCACGCCGCCTTCGTGTTGAAGAGCGCCACCGCCGAGCCCTGCAAAGTGACGCTGCCGCTGACGCCGGAGTCAAGGGTGAGCTGCCAGAGCTTCGGGTCACACTGAGAGCGGTAGCTAAGCCATCAGGTCACACTGAGAGCGGTAGCAAAGCCATCAGGTCACACTGAGAGCGGTAGCAAAGCCATCAGGTCACACTGAGAGCGGTAGCAAAGCCAGCAGGTCACACTGAGAGCGGTAGCAAAGCCATCAGGTCACACTGAGAGCGGTAGCAAAGCCATCAGGTCACACTGAGAGCGGTAGCAAAGCCAGCAGGTCACACTGAGAGCGGTAGCTAAGCCAGCAGGTCACACTGAGAGCGGTAGCTAAGCCAGCAGGTCACACCGAGAGTAACTCACCAAAATTCCAGCTGACACCAGATATGACGCTGCTACCCCGCGAGATCCGGCCAGGCGACCAGCTGGCCTGCGGCGACTCGGATCGCACAGTCCGGTACAGCGCCGCTAGCGTCAGCGTGTGGCATTTCAACCACGCCGAATCGTGTCGGCATCGGCTACGATTGAAAACCAGCAGCGGAAGCGGCGGGTCCAGCCTGTTGGCCCTGACCCTAGCCGCGCCGGAGGGTGAGCAGATCACCCGCCTAGTGGTCAGCGATGCCAGCTATTTTGCATTGACTCGCAGTCGTAAGTGTATTCCTATAATGAGAATTGTCGAGCCGGAGCAACTTGCTGCTCTAATGGAGGACCGCAACAGCAGCACCAGCAGGTCTTTGTTCGTGTGTACACAACTGCCCAAGTGTCCGGTCTGTATTTAGGCTGCGACGGACCGCTGTACGCCTTCTGCAGCGACGATAGCGGCGCCATTGATAACAGCGGGATGGACTTGAATGCAAATGGCTCCATTACTTGGAATAGGTTCGATTTTTTTGTTATTTGACTGAATGCTGGATGCGACCTCTTTCTCTCTGGCCTCTTTCGCCTTCTCTCTGGCCTCTTTCGCCTTCTCTCTGGCCTCTTTCGCCTTCTCTCTGGTCTCTTTCGCCTTCTCTCTGGCCTCTTTCGCCTTCTCTCTGGCCTCTTTCGCCTTCTCTCTGGCCTCTTTCGCCTTCTCTCTGGCCTCTTTCGCCTTCTCTCTGGCCTCTTTCGCCTTCTCTCTGGCCTCTTTCGCCTTCTCTCTGGTCTCTTTCGCCTTCTCTCTGGCCTCTTTCGCCTTCTCTCTGGGCTCTTTCGCCTTCTCTCTGGTCTCTTTCGCCTTCTCTCTGGCCTCTTTCGCCTTCTCTCTGGCCTCTTTCGGCTTCTCTCTGGCCTCTTTCGCCTTCTCTCTGGTCTCTTTCGCCTTCTCTCTGGCCTCTTTCGCCTTCTCTCTGGCCTCTTTTGCCTTCTCTCTGGCCTCTTTCGCCTTCTCTCTGGCCTCTTTCGCCTTCTCTCTGGCCTCTTTCGCCTTCTCTCTGGTTCTGGTATCTTTCGGCTTCTCTCTGGTATCTTTCGGCTTCTCTCTGGTATCTTTCGGCTTCTCTCTGGTATCTTTCGCCTTCTCTCTGGTATCTTTCGCCTTCTCTCTGGCCTCTTTCGCCTTCTCTCTGGTATCTTTCGGCTTCTCTCTGGTATCTTTCGCCTTCTCTCGTACCTCACTTCGTACCTCACTTCTCTCTGGTATCTTTCGGCTTCTCTCTGGTATCTTTCGGCTTCTCTCTGGTCTCTTTCGCCTTCTCTCGGGTATCTTTCGGCTTCTCTCGTACCTCACTTCGTACCTCACTTCTCTCTGGTATCTTTCGGCTTCTCTCTGGTATCTTTCGGCTTCTCTCTGGTATCTTTCGCCTTCTCTCTGGTATCTTTCGCCTTCTCTCTGGCCTCTTTCGCCTTCTCTCTGGTATCTTTCGGCTTCTCTCTGGTATCTTTCGCCTTCTCTCGTACCTCACTTCGTACCTCACTTCTCTCTGGTATCTTTCGGCTTCTCTCTGGTATCTTTCGGCTTCTCTCTGGTCTCTTTCGCCTTCTCTCGGGTATCTTTCGGCTTCTCTCGTACCTCACTTCGTACCTCACTTCTCTCTGGTATCTTTCGGCTTCTCTCTGGTCTCTTTCGCCTTCTCTCGGGTATCTTTCGGCTTCTCTCGTACCTCACTTCGTACCTCACTTCTCTCTGGTATCTTTCGGCTTCTCTCTGGTCTCTTTCGGCTTCTCTCTGGTCTCTTTCGCCTTCTCTCTGGCCTCTTTCGCCTTCTTTATCCGCCTTCTTTCGTCTTCCGTCTGTCGTATTCTTTCTCGCCATTGTTCATCCGCCCTCTTTCAGCGGCATATCACAAATCAAGGTTCACTTATTTTTTTGTTTTCTTTACTCTCGCCTGTAAGATTTACGCACGTGAATGCTGGTGCTAGTACTCCTCTTCCATTATTTTATTTAGGTTTATCCATTTCTCTCTATTGCAGCTACTTGGAGAACTGGGCAGTCATTGGCGACAAGACTCAGGCTCAAACGTCGATTGAGGCTGGCAGCGGCGGCCAGTCTCAGCAATCACAACAACAACAACAACAACAACAACAACAACAACAAAAGCAGCAGCAGAAGCAGAAACCAGCTGCAATGCCCGACTGGCGTCTGGCAATCGGCGAATTCGCCGGACTAGCTTTGCTGAGCCCCGGCGCGACTCTTATCTGTTGGCGATATTGCCGGCCCCGTAGTCTGGCTGCGCCGTATTGCGTTGAACTGACTGACCGATGCCTGCGCCAGCTGTACAGCCTGTTGGCTCAGCTAACAGCGGACTCGGCGCCAATCAATCAGGATAGAGAGTGCTCGGCCATCGCCTGTCTGGATTTGCTAACTTTGCAATTGTCGCTCTGTGTTGCTAATAAGTTTAGGTAAGTATATATCAATAGTGTAGTATATTTAATACTGTTGTTGAATAGGATGGATGTGGAGAGAGATGGGTGCGGAGTGAGGTGGGTGCGGAGTGAGGTGGGTGCGGAGTGAGGTGTTTGCGGAGTGAGGTGGGTGCGGAGTGAGGTGGGTGCAGTGTGAGGTGGGTACGGAGTGAAGACCAGAATCAGCTGATTTCTCATTTCTAACATTTTTTTCTGTCGCTTCCCCTTTCCAGACTGTCGGCAGACACGGCCGCCCAGCTGAAATCTGCTATAGTGCACCTGGCCACAGGCGGCCTGGCTGGCTACGGCGGCATTCAACGCAGCGCTCAGGCCTGCCTGGAGAAGGCCTGGCGTCTCCTTCTGCCGACATCGACTGAACGAGCGGCGGCCCTGCACGACATCATGGAGCAGCCGAACACCCGCTACAAATTCCTTGTTAATCTCTTAGTTGATTCGCTAATCTGCGATCGTCGGCTATTGGCTTCGCTTGAAGCGCCGTCTAGTCGAGTTGATGCGGACAGATTTCTGCGTTGCCTACTGTTAGTAGTGTGCAAAGAGGAGGCCGAAATGCTGGCCGATCCGGCAATGCAGCCGAGGTAGGCGATGCGGCATACTCTATTGGATTCTTTCAAAGTCTTAAAAGATAGCGTAAAACCCTATTCACACTACTAATGGTGAATTGAAGCACAATAGTTTTCTGCCGCAGTTTTGTCTGCGGGAGATTTTTTTACACCTAAATATGTTCTTCTCTGTCCCCCCTGGTTCCCCCTCTGTAAATGGTGCCCCCTCTGTAGCTGGCGCCCTATGTAGCTGGTGCCTTCTCCCTGTAGTTGGCGCCCCCTCTGTAGCTAGCGCCTTCTCCCTGTAGTTGGCGCCCCCTCTATAGCTAGCGCCTTCTCCCTGTAGTTGGCGCCCCCTCTCTGTATCTGGTGCCTCCTCTGTAGCTGGCGCCCCCTCCCTGTAGTTGGCGCCCCCTCTCTGTATCTGGCGCCCCCTCCCTGTAGTTGGCGCCTCCTCTGTAGCTGGCACCCCCTCTCTGTATCTGGCGCCCCCTTTGTAGCTAGCGCCTTCTCCCTGTAGTTGGCGCCCCCTCTCTGTATCTGGCGCCCCCTCTGTAGCTGGCGCCCCCTCCCTGTAGTTGGCGCCCCTTCTGTAGCTGGCACCGTAGACCCATAGTAAGTATCGAATATTCGTATATTTTAATAATTTAAACAGAAATACTGCGTTAAATGCTATTGAGTCTACTTATAGTAGCTGTCATCATGCAAACAATGCTCTCTACAAATAAAAACAGATGGAGCCGCCTGCTAGACCTGCTATCCGAGCTTCAGCGCTGCCTAATCCGCAAGGTGTCCCGTTCGCCAGCGGATTCGATTCGAGTGCAACAATTATCGGCTTATACAACTGTGTTAGTGCAGCAGCAGTGCAATTTATTAATTGCGGCTAATCGCGATGCTCGCGCATTTGGCCTGCTCCGACTGCGCTACGCTGTCGGCCTACTGGAACGGAGCAGTTGCGGCGTTCTGCTGTCCGACCTGCTGCTAAGCCTGGCCAGCCTGGTTGCGGAGAATCGCGGGCAGCAGTTCGCCGGCCTGTACGAAATCGGCCTGCTGGTTGAGCCGCTGCTGGCCTGCTTGGACTCGCTGAACCGGCGCTGCGCCAATCTGCTGCGCGAGGACGCCGAAGATGCCGCTTTGCCCAGCTTTGGCGATAGCGGCGCCGCCGCCGGCGCGACAGCCTACGGGCGCTATCTGGAGGAATGCGTGGCGCCGCAGCCGGTGATCAGGCCGGTGGATGTGCATAATCATAACCTGCTTGGAGGCTGCTGGGTGAGCGATCTTTTATTGCTGCACTTTTGTTTGTGCTTTTAGGTCAGCCTTCCTATGTACTTTTTGTTATACTTTTAGGTCAACTTTTCTGTGTACTTTTCGATGTACATTTAGGTTGAATGTGTGTGTACTTTTATTTGTACTTTTAGGCCGCTTTCCTGTGTAGTTTCTGGTGTACTTTTAGGTATGCTTTTTAGTTTCTACTCTATTTAGGAGTAACTTTTTGGTATTGTAATTTCTGAGTAAATTTAGGTCAGTTTTTAATGTGCCTTTCTTTGACGTTGATGGTGTACTTTTAGATGGCCTTTTCGTGAAGTTTTTGATGTACTCTTTGCTTAACTAGCTTTCTTGTATTTCTATTGTACTTTTAGATAGACTTTAGTGATTTACTATTGGTCAGATTTTCCAGCAGTTTCTGCCGTTTCTTTGGATCTGGTAAAAATTGTCTACAAAATGAAGCAATAAAAGTACATTTCCGCGTATTAACTAAACAATCGTCATTCACAATCACCCGCCACAATTCCCACAGGTGATCATCAACGGCCGAGTCTACGACCTGCTGCTCATACCCGACCTGGCCCAGTCGGCCTATCGCGGCCTATTGCGTCACAAAGGTCGCGACGCTACTGAGGCTTTTCACCTGTTAGCCGCTGCATCGCCGGGCGGCCCAGCCGACTCTCTGGAGGCCCTGCGTGCCTGCTACATTGGCGAGTATTTGAACTCCGATCCCGCCATAGGCGAAGTCGAATCGCCGCTATTGCACGTCGAACGCTGCGTTGCTATGCTGTTCTCAGTTAGTTTGGCCGCGCTGTTTCGCGAGACTGGAAACTGCCAGACAGCGGTGGCTGGAGGCACTGGCGGCATATTCGACAGTCTGCCAGAATGCGTCCTACGCTGCGCTCGAACCGAGCCTCGCCGCCTGGTGGACACGGAAAAAGAGGAAGCTGCGGAATCGGCTTCATCAACCCTGATGACAGATGACTCGGCCGGCTCTGTTGTTGTAGATTTGGATAAAAGCATTGCCGGTTGCCATGGCGATAATCGATTGTTGAAATTGCTGATAGCCAATCGGCATCGCTCCGCTTTGCTGACCAGTTTCAGCCGCCTGGTGGACTCCTGCAGTCGGGCCGCCGGCTGTCACGTGCCTGTCGATCTGCCGCCTGACCATCCGGTGCTGGCGGCTTGCCGGCTGGCTATGGCTGCCATGCTGCAGCTGCTGGACTTGGGATTCTATGCAGAGTGAGTTCTTTGTTTTGTTGTATGAGGTGATCGGGGAGGGGGTGGCAGCTGTGGTATCGGGGAGGGTGGCAACTGAAGGATCGGGGAGGGGGTGGCAGCTGAAGGATCGGGGAGGGGGTGGCAGCTGAAGGATCGGGGAGGGGGTGGCAGCTGAAGGATCGGGGAGGGGGTGGCAGCTGAAGGATCGGAGAGGGGGTGGCAGCTGAAGGATCGGAGAGGGGGTGGCAGCTGAAGGATCGGGGAGGGGTGGCAGCTGAAGGATCGGAGAGGGGTGGCAGCTGAAGGATCAGAGAGGGGTGGCAGCTGAAGGATCGGAGAGGGGTGGCAGCTGAAGGATCGGAGAGGGGTGGCAGCTGAAGGATCGGGGAGGGGTGGCAGCTGAAGGATCGGGGAGGGGTGGCAGCTGAAGGATCGGGGAGGGGTGGCACTAGCTGAGACACGACACTCGATAATAGACAAGGCCGGGATTACAGACACTAGATAAGAGAGATTAGAAACACTTTAATATTAGTGTTAGAGGCAGGGAGGCTGTGTGCACCCTGGCGCACTTTAAGCGACATTGTCACACAACCGGCGAGAGGCATTGCTGCCCATTTCGCCGACTCCCCTGAGCAGGCATACAAACGCGCGGATACGTACGCAGTTATACGCACAGGCACACACTCACACAGGAGTGTACAGCGGCCCTAACTTTATTTATCGTTAGGCATGTACACTTCACTGTGCCTTGGGTGTTGGCCTTCGTTGTAAATCGCACGACAAGCACGAAAACCAAAGTTCGTACACAACAGCCCCAAATTTATGTGGCTGGTAACGGTATCAAACCCATGGATTTTGGCGCGAGAGTCAGATGCGATAACCGCTGAGTTGCTCTTAGACCCATGAATCCATCGGGGATTAAAACAACCCAAACAGGCAAACCCGAGTGCAGAGAAAATGGGTAGATTCCAAGAAAATAGGTAGATTCCACGAAAATGGGTACATTCCTTGAAAATGAAAAAGATTTCTAAAATGGTTGAATTCCTAGAAAATAGGTAAATTCCTAGAAAATGGTAGGATTCCTAGATAATGCGTGGATTCATAGAAAATGGGTTAGATTCCAAGAAAGTGGCTAGATCCCTGGAAAATGAGTAGATTCCTAGCTAGAAGATAAGTAGACTCCTCGAAAATGGAAAGATTCCTAGAAAATCTTTATATCCCTACGAGTAGAATATCTTTGGATTCTTAAAAACTTCTAGATTCCTAGGAAATGGCGCAATATTCCTGGAAAATGGCAATATTCCAAGAAAGTGTTTAGATTCCTTAAAAATAGGTAAATTACTAGAAAACAAGCAGATTCCTAGAAAATGGGTGGATTCCTGGGAAATTTTACTTTCACACTGGGAAAAGAAGCAATTTTTACTGTGCTTTCAGCTCGAAGGACTTCAAAAGAAACTTACCGACATCATTTTTGTTCTCCTGTTTTTCTCCATATTATTTTTTTTCAATTTTCAGGCAACTCGCCACAGACTGGCACCAGGCCTCAAAAACTGACGACACCGAGCTGCCGCCGCCTGCGCCAGACGTTTCCGTGCCGTTCCAGCACCTGTGCCGCCTGCAGACCCGACTGAAACAGGAGCTGCTGCGCCGGGCCCAGCACCAACAGGCCGGCAAGGAGGCCGCCTCCTCTGTGCGCCGCCGCTGCCTTTTCCTGTTGGAGAATTTCGATTGCGCCGTCGACTTTCTATCCCGGGATTCGACAACATCGACGTCTGCGTCGAATCGTTGGCGACGGGCGGCCGACGGTGTTCTGAAAGATTCGGCTTTGTTGACTGCTCGCACGAAAACCGCGGCGTCCGCCACTTCGTCCGCTGCTACAAAGTCGGAGGCCGCGTCGGCGCGCTGGTCGACGGTCTACTCGGCGTTGCGCGATTCCGCATCAATGGCGCGACTTCGCCGGCGTCTGCAAGGCGTTGGCGTTGATCGCCAACTGATGGACAAGCTTCAGGTTGGT
>NIVC01002280.1:0-10000 GCA_002269645.1 Macrostomum lignano | reverse complement strand
AAATTATCGACCGACGCGCGTCGTCGACTTCAACAGGAGCGTCGGCGTCGTGCCGTTGAGAGTGAGGCCAGACATCCGGACTGCGGCCTGCGGCGGATCTGCTCGGCGTGGCGTGTCGGCCTGCTGCACCGGGTGGCCAGCCAGCCCGACTGCTTGGACCAGCGCTGCTGGGACCGTCTGGCTGCGTTCGTCTACGACGCTCTGGCCTCGTGTCTCGAAGGCGGCGATGCCGGCGACAACGGTGGCTGGTTCAGCTTGAAGCTGATCCTCCGACTATGCTGTTGCAAAGCCTTTGTTCGTAGGCTGGTGACCGATAAATGGGTCGGCCTGCTGGTGCGTTGGAAGGTCAAAGTATTGAAAATTAGAGTACCTTTAATACTCTGAGATCTCTTTCGACCTTTAACTCCAGGAGTGCATTTTTGTAGTTTCTTTAAATTTGGCTGATTTTCTTTCATATCTGAGTTAAGTGGTATCTGGGGTGAGATTCTATGGTATCTGGGGTGAGATTCTGTGGTATCTGGGGTGACATTATATGGTATCTGGTGTGAGATTCTATGGTATCTGGGGTGAGATTCTATGGTTTCTGGGGTGAGATTCTATGGTATCTGGGGTGAGATTCTGTAGCATCTGGGTGAGATTACGTGGTATCTGGGGTGAGATTCTATGGTATCTGGGGTGAGATTCTGTGGTATCTGGGGTGACATTATATGGTATCTGGTGTGAGATTCTATGGCATCTGGGGTGAGATTCTGTGGTATCTGGGGTGACATTATATGGTATCTGGTGTGAGATTCTATGGTATCTGGGGTGAGATTCTATGGTTTCTGGGGTGAGATTCTATGGCATCTGGGGTGAGATTCTGTAGCATCTGGGTGAGATTACGTGGTATCTGGGGTGAGATTCTATGGTATCTGGGGTGAGATTCTGTGGTATCTGGGGTGACAATATATGGTATCTGGGGTGAGATTCTGTGGCATCTGGGTGAGATTATGTGGTATCTGGGTGAGATTATGTGGTATTTGTGTTAATGTTGTCTTAGATGTGATATTCAGGATGTAATTCTGAGGTACGCGGTGTGAGATAGTCCGTGGGATTTTTCGAGTAATTGGAACTGCCGCCCAGTTTTTTCATTATTATCATGGAATAGATGATTTAAACTAACTGTTCGCGCCTTTTTCTGTTGCTAGGTCCGGCTCTTCGACAAGCAGGGTAAGCCGCAGCTCAGTTCGCGCACTTTCGAATATCAGCTGGGCCTGCTCAGACTGCTGCACATTCTCACGGCCGCGTCTGCCGATCGGATCCGACCCGAACCGGCCTTAGTGCAGTTGCTATGGCAACGTTGCGACGCTTTGCTAGCCGGATTTCAAGCCGACCCGGGCGCCTGCAAAAACGACGTACTTTGCAATCGGCCCGACGTGCCACTGACTGCGCCAATGTATTCCGCCTACTGCCAGGAAGCCCTCTGCGTGCTGCGACTGTTTGCCAATTCGGGCGTCTGGCGGCCGCTCCTCCTTGGCGAGGCCCGTCGACGCCTAGTCGATCTGGCCGACGCTCTGGACTCTGGCAAAGCGTCGAAGGCTTTTCCTCGCGGCCTGAGCCTGGCCTGTCTAGTCTGCGACCTGGAGCCCAGGGTCTACGTTGGCAGCCTAGTCTGCCTCGGCGCTTCAGCCGACGCCGACGCAGCCGACGATGAGGCCGATATCGACGGCGACGCGGAAGCCTCCGACGTTGGCCTGGCCGTGGTTCAGCAAATCTCCAATGGCGGCCAGTTGACTTTGTCGAAAGCGACCTCGACGTCGGCGGCGGCTGCTGCTGCGATCCGGCTGAAACTCGACGCCTTGCCGGCCGGCGCCACCCGCGGTGTTCAATTGGACGCTGAGACTCTCGGAGCTCTCTTCGTTGACAATCCTGACGGTGCCGATGCATTGCGCCGCATTGTTGAACGCTTGGTACTGAAGTCGGCTAGAAATGGACCGATAGAAAAAGAAGAATCCAAAGAACTCGATGAAACTGCGGCTTCCACGTCGCTGCTAGTTGAATCTTTTACTGCTCGGGCGCTGCTGACCCTGGGCGAGCGTCTGCAGGCTGGCTGGCTCGGCTGGCTTGGCGACTCCTTATCAAAGTATCGCCAGCTCCTCTCCGTGGCCGTCCAGCCCAGCCGCCTGCGGCCCGGCTACTCCGCCGTCGAGATCGACTCCGCCATTGTGAACCACGAGCATTATCTATTGGCCTCGCTGAACTGCCGTCGGCAGGACGACGGTGGCAACCAGATGGCGCTGCCGCCGCAGGCGAGGATACCAAAATCCACCGGCCTGACAGCGTCGGCCTCGTCGACGGCGGTGTCCGCAGAGACGTCCGTCGATCGCCGCCTGCTGAACGTGGCATCCGCGCCGGCCTTCGGCTCGTCGACAGGCGGCGAAGATCGACAACGCCAGCATCGTCGACAGCGTCGGCAGCATCCTCGGCGTGGCGAAGACAGTCGACGCCGTCGCGAGCAGCGTCGGGGACGACAATCTGGCAGTGACGGGAAGCCGACTGGCGGCGGCTCGCCGTCGTTTGTCCTGCCGTTGCAGCTGGCCCCAGTGCTAGAGATGGGATTCCCTCAGCGGGCAATTCAACGCGCCATCGCGGCGCTCGGCCGATCGTTTGGCAGCCGGCTGACCCGCGGCGGAGACCAGCAGCTGCCGAGCTGCGACGCCGTAGTTGAATGGCTGATAGAAAACCCCGAATCGGGGACCGGCGACGGCGTCGGCAGCGATGGAGGCGACGCTACGCCTACTGAGCAGCGGGCGCCTTCGATCTGCTCAACTGATGATGTTGACAACGACGATGATGATCTTGACGGTGAGGAAGACGACGATGAGGATGACGAGAACTGGATCAGCGCCGACTCAAGCGGAGCTAGCGGCTCCGGCAGCTACAAGACAATCGGCGATTTTCCTACAATAGATGAATACGCCAGCTACGTTAAGTCGTTGGTTCGAGTCGGATCGCGTGTCCGCTGCCTGCGCGACTACCAAGGCGTTGTTCGGGCCGGCGACGTCGGCCAGGTGGTGTCGATCGATTGCGACGATCTGCACGATTTGAATGTGCGCGTCGCCTGGCACCGCGGCGGTGGCGGCGGCGGCGGCAGCGAGGATCCGCCGCAGCCGCCTGTAGTTTACTGGGCTCGATTCGCCCAGCTGGAGCTGCTGCCGTCAAGGAGTAGAGCTGCGGCTCGAAGCGGAGAAGACGCCGATGGAGAACGGTTCGGTCGGGGCGAACGCGACCATGGTGGCGACGATTCAACCGCTGGTCGGCAGCGCCGATCTCTGACCCGCTCTGCCGCCTTGAAAGTTGGCGATCGGGTGCAGGTGAGCGCTGCGTCCGTTTCTTTAAGGGGGCCGCCCCTCCCTCACAGCTCCGATGCTTTAAGGGGGCCGCCCCTCCCTCACAGCTCCGATGCTTTAAGGGGGCCGCCCCTCCCTCACAGCTCCGATGCTTTAAGGGGGCCGCCCCTCCCTCACAGCTCCGATGCTTTAATGGGGCCGCCCCTCCCTCACTCCGTTTCTTTAAGGGGGCCGCCCCTCCCTCACTCCGATGCTTTAAGGGGCCGCCCCTCCCTCACTCCGTTTCTTTAAGGGGCCGCCCCTCCCTCACTCCGATGCTTTAAGGGGGCCGCCCCTCCCTCACTCCGATGCTTTAATGGGGCCGCCCCTCCCTCACTCCGATGCTTTAAGGGGGCCGCCCCTCCCTCACTCCGATGCTTTAATGGGGCCGCCCCTCCCTCACTCCGATGCTTTAATGGGGCCGCCCCTCCCTCACTCCGTTTCTTTAAGGGGGCCGCCCCTCCCTCACTCCAATGCTTTAAGGGGGCCGCCCCTCCCTCACAGCTCCGATGCTTTAAGGGGGCCGCCCCTCCCTCACATCTCCGATGCTTTAAGGGGGCCGCCCCTCCCTCACTCCGATGCTTTAATGGGGCCGCCCCTCCCTCACTCCGATGCTTTAAGGGGGCCGCCCCTCCCTCACTCCGATGCTTTAATGGGGCCGCCCCTCCCTCACTCCGATGCTTTAAGGGGGCCGCCCCTCCCTCACTCCGTTTCTTTAAGGGGGCCGCCTCTCCCTCACTCCGTTTCTTTAAGGGGGCCGCCCCTCCCTCACTCCGATGCTTTAAGGGGGCCGCCCCTCCCTCACTCCGATGCTTTAAGGGAGCCGCCCCTCCCTCACTCCGATGCTTTAAGGGGGCCGCCCCTCCCTCACTCCGATGCTTTAAGGGGGCCGCCCCTCCCTCACTCCGATGCTTTAAGGGGGCCGCCCCTCCCTCACATCTCCGATGCTTTAAGGGGGCCGCCCCTCCCTCACTCCGATGCTTTAATGGGGCCGCCCCTCCCTCACTCCGATGCTTTAAGGGGGCCGCCCCTCCCTCACTCCGATGCTTTAATGGGGCCGCCCCTCCCTCACTCCGATGCTTTAAGGGGGCCGCCCCTCCCTCACTCCGTTTCTTTAAGGGGGCCGCCCCTCCCTCACTCCGTTTCTTTAAGGGGGCCGCCCCTCCCTCACTCCGTTTCTTTAAGGGGGCCGCCCCTCCCTCACTCCGATGCTTTAATGGGGCCGCCCCTCCCTCACTCCGTTTCTTTAAGGGGGCCGCCCCTCCCTCACCCCGATGCTTTAATGGGGCCGCCCCTCCCTCACTCCGATGCTTTAAGGGGGCCGCCCCTCCCTCACAGCTCCGATGCTTTAAGGGGGCCGCCCCTCCCTCACTCCGATGCTTTAATGGGGCCGCCCCTCCCTCACATCTCCGATGCTTTAAGGGGGCCGCCCCTCCCTCACATCTCCGATGCTTTAAGGGGGCCGCCCCTCCCTCACTCCGATGCTTTAATGGGGCCGCCCCTCCCTCACTCCGATGCTTTAATGGGGCCGCCCCTCCCTCACTCCGATGCTTTAAGGGGGCCGCCCCTCCCTCACTCCGTTTCTTTAAGGGGGCCGCCCCTCCCTCACTCCGATGCTTTAAGGGGGCCGCCCCTCCCTCACTCCGATGCTTTAAGGGAGCCGCCCCTCCCTCACTCCGATGCTTTAATGGGGCCGCCCCTCCCTCACTCCGTTTCTTTAAGGGGCCGCCCCTCCCTCACCCGATGCTTTAATGGGGCCGCCCCTCCCTCACTCCGATGCTTTAAGGGGGCCGCCCCTCCCTCACAGCTCCGATGCTTTAAGGGGGCCGCCCCTCCCTCACTCCGATGCTTTAAGGGGGCCGCCCCTCCCTCACATCTCCGATGCTTTAAGGGGGCCGCCCCTCCCTCACTCCGATGCTTTAATGGGGCCGCCCCTCCCTCACTCCGATGCTTTAATGGGGCCGCCCCTCCCTCACTCCGATGCTTTAAGGGGGCCGCCCCTCCCTCACTCCGTTTCTTTAAGGGGGCCGCCCCTCCCTCACTCCGTTTCTTTAAGGGGGCCGCCCCTCCCTCACTCCGATGCTTTAAGGGGGCCGCCCCTCCCTCACTCCGATGCTTTAAGGGAGCCGCCCCTCCCTCACTCCGATGCTTTAAGGGGGCCGCCCCTCCCTCACTCCGATGCTTTAAGGGGCCGCCCCTCCCTCACTCCGATGCTTTAAGGGGGCCGCCCCTCCCTCACATCTCCGATGCTTTAAGGGGGCCGCCCCTCCCTCACATCTCCGATGCTTTAAGGGGGCCGCCCCTCCCTCACTCCGATGCTTTAAGGGGGCCGCCCCTCCCTCACTCCGATGCTTTAATGGGGCCGCCCCTCCCTCACTCCGATGCTTTAAGGGGGCCGCCCCTCCCTCACTCCGTTTCTTTAAGGGGGCCGCCCCTCCCTCACTCCGTTTCTTTAAGGGGGCCGCCCCTCCCTCACTCCGTTTCTTTAAGGGGGCCGCCCCTCCCTCACTCCGTTTCTTTAAGGGGGCCGCCCCTCCCTCACTCCGATGCTTTAATGGGGCCGCCCCTCCCTCACTCCGTTTCTTTAAGGGGGCCGCCCCTCCCTCACTCCGATGCTTTAATGGGGCCGCCCCTCCCTCACTCCGTTTCTTTAAGGGGGCCGCCCCTCCCTCACTCCGATGCTTTAATGGGGCCGCCCCTCCCTCACTCCGTTTCTTTAAGGGGGCCGCCCCTCCCTCACTTCGATTCATCAGAAAAAAGTTTTCAATAAAATTCCCCTAAAAAATCTGCAGGTCCGACCCGAGATCGCGAATCCCCGCTACCGCTGGGGAAGCGTCACCCCAGCCAGCGTTGGCGTCCTGGTCACCCTGTGCGGCCAGCCCGCAAGCCAGCCCGAAGCCATTGTTGATTTTCCCGAGCACCGCGGCTGGCGCTGCCTACAGTCGGAGCTGACCGTCGTCCCGGCCGCCTGTCACGCCGGCTACTCCTGCGTCGACTGTTGGACTGCGCCGATTCGCGGCTGTCGCTACGCCTGCCGAGTTTGCCCGGATTTCAACCTGTGCGAGGCCTGCTACCTGGGCGGCCAATCTGGCCACCAGCCTGGTCACGAATTTCATGTCATAGCCTCGCCTGATGCTTCACCGGTGAGTCTTGGTTCACTTCCGGTGTGTGGTTGATTCGGCATGGTCTTTGTCAGTTTGAGTCTTGGTTCACTTCCGGTGTGTGGTTGATTCGGTATGGTCTTTGTCAGTTTGAGTCTTGGTTCACTTCCGGTGTGTGGTTGATTCGGCATGGTCTTTGTCAGTTTGAGTCTTGGTTCACTTCCGGTGTGTGGTTGATTCGGTATGGTCTTTGTCAGTTTGAGTCTTGATTCACTTCCGGTGTGTGGTTGATTCGGTATGGTCTTTTTCAGATTGAGTCTTGGTTCACTTCGGGTGTGTGGTTGATTCCGTATGGTCTTTGTTAGTTCAAATAGTTTTTGTTTACATTTTAAAACTCGCCCATCCGTGCCAGGTGCGCGCCGGCTCGTGTGCGACTCAACGCGACGCTACAGCCGCCTCCGATGTTGGAGGCGCTGCTGCCGCAACAGCCGCAGCCGCAGGCGCCGATCCTGTCGCTGGTCGTCGGCGTCGACTGCGCAGCAACCGCAAACGCCGCTCCCACTGGGGCTACTGCGTCAAGCAGGTGACGGTGTCAAGCCGTGGCGACCTCGTGCGTCGAATGCTCGGCGACTCCAGGGCTGCTGGCGGCGGAGGCTGCTGGCGCAGTGCCGCCAAGACCTCAGGCGCCAGGCATTGGATTCGACTAGAGATGAACGAGGAAATCGTCATCGATCGGCTGTCTATCAAGGTGAAAATTTGCACTTGATTTGAAGTGATTGAACTGATGGGTCACGGGCGCATCAGTTGAGTTGTAGAATTGTCAGAGTCGTTGTGTTAGTGTTTTACTCTCTCTACTAACTCAAGTAGACTAAATAGAGTTGTTATTAAAAGCGAAATATGATTTTAATTCATTAAGTGACGCAGATGCGTTTTAGACGTGACTCGGTGGTTCTACAGCGACTCTGGCACGCCTCAGATACGACTCTGCGGCCCAGAGTCACCCGCGTCACCCCAGAGTCACTTGCATCGCCCCAGAGTCACTTGCGTCACCCCAGAGTCACTTGCGTCACCCCAGAGTCACTTGCATCACCCCAGAGTCACTTGCGTCGCCCCAGAGTCACTTGCATCGCCCCAGAGTCACTTGCGTCACCCCAGAGTCACTTGCATCACCCCAGAGTCACCTGCGTCGCCCCAGAGTCACTTGCATCGCCCCAGAGTCACTTGCATCGCCCCAGAGTCACTTGCGTCACCCCAGAGTCACTTGCGTCGCCCCAGAGTCACCTGCGTCGCCCCAGAGTCACTTGCATCGCCTCAGAGTCACTTGCGTCACCCCAGAGTCACCTGCGTCACCCCAGAGTCACTTGCGTCACCCCAGAGTCACCTGCGTCGCCCCAGAGTCACTTGCATCGCCCCAGAGTCACTTGCGTCACCCCAGAGTCACCTGCGTCACCCCAGAGTCACTTGCGTCGCCCCAGAGTCACCTGCGTCGCCCCAGAGTCACTTGCATCGCCTCAGAGTCACTTGCGTCACCCAGAGTCACCTGCGTCACCCCAGAGTCACTTGCGTCACCCCAGAGTCACCTGCGTCACCCCAGAGTCACTTGCGTCACCCCAGAGTCACCTGCGTCACCCCAGAGTCACTTGCGTCACCCAGAGTCACTTGCATCGCCCCAGAGTTTTTTTAAAGTCGCAGACAATAAAACGCCTCAAATTGACTCTTAGGCGACTCTTCAAGGACTTTTTGACTCTTTGTACCGTGACATCTCGTCGTTTTAGTAGAGTCGTCTAGAGTCACTTCTTTCCTATTTTATTGATACCTGTGTTATCTGCAACGACTTTGGGGCCTAGGTGCCTTTTTCGTCGCTGTGTACACTTTGCATGAGTGCGTGCTCGAGAATCAGCGCAATGTGCATAACTTGATTCACTAGCTTGCATCCTTTCTAGCTGGACCTGGCCGATTCGCTCTACTTGCCCAAGCTGGTCATCGTATCGCTTGGCGACCTCACCAAAGGCTTCAAGGAGGTGGCCAGATTCAATCCCACCGCTGCCAACGCCGCCTCTGGCCGCGGCAGTTCAATGACCGAATGGCTGACGCTGTTGCAGAACTGCGATCGAGCCCATCGAATGGTTGAAATTGTGCTCATGGACAGTCGAGATGATACCGTGTTCAATGCCAAGGTGGGTTTCGTGCTTTGAATTTTATTTATTACTAATGCTGCTACAATTTTTTTCTTCTGATAAGCTTTTTCTGATGCTCGTGGTATCGCTCTAGATAATCACATGATCACCCTGGATAGTCACGTGATCACTCTGGATAATCACGTGATCACTCTGGATAGTCATGTGATCACCCTGGATAGTCACGTGATAACTCTAGAAAGGCACTTGGTCGCTCTGGAAAGTCACGTGATAACTCTAGAAAGGCACTTGGTCGCTCTGGAAAGTCACGTGATATATACAAATTTCAAAACGGAAATTTTTTTGTTTACCGAACCCGATGACCGCAGGTGCACGGGCTGAGAATCCTCGGTCACCGTCAGCAGGACCTAACCACCATCTATCCCTACCTTGTGGACGATCAAGTTGACGCGTACACAACGACCTCCGCGACTGCCACGGCCGCCTCGGCGGCCACCGCCTCCGCTGGCAAGCCAGACGCGCCAGCGTTCGCACTCACGTCTTTGTTTGGGGCCTAAACGACAAAGACCAACTAGGCGTGGCCAAAGCTCCAAAGTGAAGGTGCCGCAATTTAACGAGCATCTAAGCGCTTTAAGATGCACTCAAATTGCCGGCGGATCCAAGAGCCTATTCTGCGTCACGGTGGACGGCGACGTCTACGCGTGCGGCGAGGCGTCCAACGATCGGCTTGGCTTAGGCAGCTGCGCCGATAATGTTAGCGTGCCCACCATCATCCCCGGACTGGCTGGCTACAAGGTAATGAACCGCGTCAATTGAAATTTATTACTCGTAAAAGACGATATGTATCGAAATCATTTTAGTCGCTGCTTTTGGGAATACCCGATATGTATCGAAAAAATCTTCATAATCGCATTCTATAAGGATGGCCGATATGTATCGAAAAAATCTTAAAATTCATACCCTAATTAGAACGCCGATATGTATCGAAAGTCGTTTGAAATAAGCAGAAAATCAAAACACGCTAATAGCTAACGAAACAAGTATGCACATAGTGTCGTTAAATCTCGTGCACTAAATTGTCTCTACAACTTATAAATTTCCAGATAAAGAAGGTTGCCGTCCACTCCAGCGGTCGGCACTGTCTGGCACTGACGGTTGACGGTCAAGTTTTAAGCTGGGGTGAATGCGACGATGGTAAATTAGGTCACGGAGTTAGCGAGCCCGCAGGTGAGAAATTGTAGGTTATTTTTTGTGGTCCACATACTTTTATTTATTGTAAGTTAAACTGTTTTAATTAATTTAAGAAAGCCACATTTTCGGAACCGATATACTTAAAAATCGGAGAAAAAACGCTGAACGATATGTATCGAAAACATTTAAAATCAAGAAAAAA
>NIVC01002279.1:95000-147154 GCA_002269645.1 Macrostomum lignano | reverse complement strand
CAAGGTGTGAGACTAGGTAAATGGTTAGATAAATGTTAGGCTTAGAAAAAGTGAGACTAGAAAATGTTAGACTAAGACAGAATGTGAGATTATAGACAAGGTAAGAGCAGACTACAACCCAATCTGTCTTTCACAAGCGCACCTGAACAACACGCATCGATTTAAGCGCTTCGACCGCTTCGGCCGCATTTGAGTATCGCTATCGCCGTGACCAAGTCGGCCGTATTCGCCCAGGCCCCAGGTGAACAATTCGCCGTTGAAGCCGACAGCGGCCGAATGCGAGCTGCCACAGGCCACGTCGACAATGCGGTAGGGCTTGAGAGTCTCAATTAGGCGGGGACGATCCTACATAGACGACATTGTGGACACAAATTAGAGTTAATTTAATAGATTTTAAACATCATCAACTTTGCTATTTTACTTGATTTTAAGTGTTTTCGATACATATCGGCTTTGAAATAATTGATTTAAGTGACTTTGACACATATCGGTCATGAACTCTACTTTATATTTATTACTTCGATACATATCGGCTCAATTTTTTTCCTTAACTTTAAATGCTTTCGATACATATCGGCCAAAAATTTTTTCTTGATTTTAAATGTTTTCGATACATATCGGTTCAGCGTTTTTTCTCGATTTTTAAGTATATCGGTTCCGAAAATGTGGCTTTCTTAAATTAATTAAAACAGTTTAACTTACAATAAATAAAAGTATGTGGACACAAAAAATAACCTACAATTTCTCACCTGCGGCTCGCTAACTCCGTGACCTAATTTACCATCGTCGCATTCACCCCAGCTTAAAACTTGACCGTCAACCGTCAGTGCCAGACAGTGCCGACCGCTGGAGTGGACGGCAACCTTCTTTATCTGGAAATTTATAAGTTGTAGAGACAATTTAGTGCACGAGATTTAACGACACTATGTGCATACTTGTTTCGTTAGCTATTAGCGTGTTTTGATTTTCTGCTTATTTCAAACGACTTTCGATACATATCGGGCGTTCTAATTAGGGTATGAATTTTAAGATTTTTTCGATACATATCGGCCATCCTTATAGAATGCGATTATGAAGATTTTTTCGATACATATCGGGTATTCCCAAAAGCAGCGACTAAAATGATTTTCGATACATATCGTCTTTTACGAGTAATAAATTTCAATTGACGCGGTTCATTACCTTGTAGCCAGCCAGTCCGGGGATGATGGTGGGCACGCTAACATTATCGGCGCAGCTGCCTAAGCCAAGCCGATCGTTGGACGCCTCGCCGCACGCGTAGACGTCGCCGTCCACCGTGACGCAGAATAGGCTCTTGGATCCGCCGGCAATTTGAGTGCATCTTAAAGCGCTTAGATGCTCGTTAAATTGCGGCACCTTCACTTTGGAGCCTTTGGCCACGCCTAGTTGGTCTTTGTCGTTTAGGCCCCAAACAAAGACGTGAGTGCGAACGCTGGGCGCGTCTGGCTTGCCAGCGGAGGCGGTGGCCGCCGAGGCGGCCGTGGCAGTCGCGGAGGTCGTTGTGTACGCGTCAACTTGATCGTCCACAAGGTAGGGATAGATGGTGGTTAGGTCCTGCTGACGGTGACCGAGGATTCTCAGCCCGTGCACCTGCGGTCATCGGGTTCGGTAAACAAAAAAATTTCCGTTTTGAAATTTGTATATATCACGTGACTTTCCAGAGCGACCAAGTGCCTTTCTAGAGTTATCACGTGACTTTCCAGAGCGACCAAGTGCCTTTCTAGAGTTATCACGTGACTATCCAGGGTGATCACATGACTATCCAGAGTGATCACGTGATTATCCAGAGTGATCACGTGACTATCCAGGGTGATCATGTGATTATCTAGAGCGATACCACGAGCATCAGAAAAAGCTTATCAGAAGAAAAAAATTGTAGCAGCATTAGTAATAAATAAAATTCAAAGCACGAAACCCACCTTGGCATTGAACACGGTATCATCTCGACTGTCCATGAGCACAATTTCAACCATTCGATGGGCTCGATCGCAGTTCTGCAACAGCGTCAGCCATTCGGTCATTGAACTGCCGCGGCCAGAGGCGGCGTTGGCAGCGGTGGGATTGAATCTGGCCACCTCCTTGAAGCCTTTGGTGAGGTCGCCAAGCGATACGATGACCAGCTTGGGCAAGTAGAGCGAATCGGCCAGGTCCAGCTAGAAAGGATGCAAGCTAGTGAATCAAGTTATGCACATTGCGCTGATTCTCGAGCACGCACTCATGCAAAGTGTACACAGCGACGAAAAAGGCACCTAGGCCCCAAAGTCGTTGCAGATAACACAGGTATCAATAAAATAGGAAAGAAGTGACTCTAGACGACTCTACTAAAACGACGAGATGTCACGGTACAAAGAGTCAAAAAGTCCTTGAAGAGTCGCCTAAGAGTCAATTTGAGGCGTTTTATTGTCTGCGACTTTAAAAAAACTCTGGGCGATGCAAGTGACTCTGGGTGACGCAAGTGACTCTGGGGTGACGCAGGTGACTCTGGGGTGACGCAAGTGACTCTGGGGTGACGCAGGTGACTCTGGGGTGACGCAAGTGACTCTGGGGTGACGCAGGTGACTCTGGGGTGACGCAAGTGACTCTGAGGCGATGCAAGTGACTCTGGGGCGACGCAGGTGACTCTGGGGCGACGCAAGTGACTCTGGGGTGACGCAGGTGACTCTGGGGTGACGCAAGTGACTCTGGGGCGATGCAAGTGACTCTGGGGCGACGCAGGTGACTCTGGGGTGACGCAAGTGACTCTGGGGTGACGCAGGTGACTCTGGGGTGACGCAAGTGACTCTGAGGCGATGCAAGTGACTCTGGGGCGACGCAGGTGACTCTGGGGCGACGCAAGTGACTCTGGGGTGACGCAAGTGACTCTGGGGCGATGCAAGTGACTCTGGGGCGATGCAAGTGACTCTGGGGCGACGCAGGTGACTCTGGGGTGATGCAAGTGACTCTGGGGTGACGCAAGTGACTCTGGGGCGATGCAAGTGACTCTGGGGCGACGCAAGTGACTCTGGGGTGATGCAAGTGACTCTGGGGTGACGCAAGTGACTCTGGGGTGACGCAAGTGACTCTGGGGCGATGCAAGTGACTCTGGGGTGACGCGGGTGACTCTGGGGCCGCAGAGTCGTATCTGAGGCGTGCCAGAGTCGCTGTAGAACCACCGAGTCACGTCTAAAACGCATCTGCGTCACTTAATGAATTAAAATCATATTTCGCTTTTAATAACAACTCTATTTAGTCTACTTGAGTTAGTAGAGAGAGTAAAACACTAACACAACGACTCTGACAATTCTACAACTCAACTGATGCGCCCGTGACCCATCAGTTCAATCACTTCAAATCAAGTGCAAATTTTCACCTTGATAGACAGCCGATCGATGACGATTTCCTCGTTCATCTCTAGTCGAATCCAATGCCTGGCGCCTGAGGTCTTGGCGGCACTGCGCCAGCAGCCTCCGCCGCCAGCAGCCCTGGAGTCGCCGAGCATTCGACGCACGAGGTCGCCACGGCTTGACACCGTCACCTGCTTGACGCAGTAGCCCCAGTGGGAGCGGCGTTTGCGGTTGCTGCGCAGTCGACGCCGACGACCAGCGACAGGATCGGCGCCTGCGGCTGCGGCTGTTGCGGCAGCAGCGCCTCCAACATCGGAGGCGGCTGTAGCGTCGCGTTGAGTCGCACACGAGCCGGCGCGCACCTGGCACGGATGGGCGAGTTTTAAAATGTAAACAAAAACTATTTGAACTAACAAAGACCATACGGAATCAACCACACACCCGAAGTGAACCAAGACTCAATCTGAAAAAGACCATACCGAATCAACCACACACCGGAAGTGAATCAAGACTCAAACTGACAAAGACCATACCGAATCAACCACACACCGGAAGTGAACCAAGACTCAAACTGACAAAGACCATGCCGAATCAACCACACACCGGAAGTGAACCAAGACTCAAACTGACAAAGACCATACCGAATCAACCACACACCGGAAGTGAACCAAGACTCAAACTGACAAAGACCATGCCGAATCAACCACACACCGGAAGTGAACCAAGACTCACCGGTGAAGCATCAGGCGAGGCTATGACATGAAATTCGTGACCAGGCTGGTGGCCAGATTGGCCGCCCAGGTAGCAGGCCTCGCACAGGTTGAAATCCGGGCAAACTCGGCAGGCGTAGCGACAGCCGCGAATCGGCGCAGTCCAACAGTCGACGCAGGAGTAGCCGGCGTGACAGGCGGCCGGGACGACGGTCAGCTCCGACTGTAGGCAGCGCCAGCCGCGGTGCTCGGGAAAATCAACAATGGCTTCGGGCTGGCTTGCGGGCTGGCCGCACAGGGTGACCAGGACGCCAACGCTGGCTGGGGTGACGCTTCCCCAGCGGTAGCGGGGATTCGCGATCTCGGGTCGGACCTGCAGATTTTTTAGGGGAATTTTATTGAAAACTTTTTTCTGATGAATCGAAGTGAGGGAGGGGCGGCCCCCTTAAAGAAACGGAGTGAGGGAGGGGCGGCCCCATTAAAGCATCGGAGTGAGGGAGGGGCGGCCCCCTTAAAGAAACGGAGTGAGGGAGGGGCGGCCCCATTAAAGCATCGGAGTGAGGGAGGGGCGGCCCCCTTAAAGAAACGGAGTGAGGGAGGGGCGGCCCCATTAAAGCATCGGAGTGAGGGAGGGGCGGCCCCTTAAAGAAACGGAGTGAGGGAGGGGCGGCCCCCTTAAAGAAACGGAGTGAGGGAGGGGCGGCCCCTTAAAGAAACGGAGTGAGGGAGGGGCGGCCCCTTAAAGAAACGGAGTGAGGGAGGGGCGGCCCCCTTAAAGCATCGGAGTGAGGGAGGGGCGGCCCCATTAAAGCATCGGAGTGAGGGAGGGGCGGCCCCCTTAAAGCATCGGAGTGAGGGAGGGGCGGCCCCCTTAAAGCATCGGAGATGTGAGGGAGGGGCGGCCCCCTTAAAGCATCGGAGATGTGAGGGAGGGGCGGCCCCCTTAAAGCATCGGAGTGAGGGAGGGGCGGCCCCCTTAAAGCATCGGAGTGAGGGAGGGGCGGCCCCCTTAAAGCATCGGAGTGAGGGAGGGGCGGCTCCCTTAAAGCATCGGAGTGAGGGAGGGGCGGCCCCCTTAAAGCATCGGAGTGAGGGAGGGGCGGCCCCCTTAAAGAAACGGAGTGAGGGAGGGGCGGCCCCCTTAAAGAAACGGAGTGAGGGAGGGGCGGCCCCCTTAAAGCATCGGAGTGAGGGAGGGGCGGCCCCATTAAAGCATCGGAGTGAGGGAGGGGCGGCCCCATTAAAGCATCGGAGTGAGGGAGGGGCGGCCCCCTTAAAGCATCGGAGATGTGAGGGAGGGGCGGCCCCCTTAAAGCATCGGAGTGAGGGAGGGGCGGCCCCCTTAAAGCATCGGAGCTGTGAGGGAGGGGCGGCCCCCTTAAAGCATCGGAGTGAGGGAGGGGCGGCCCCATTAAAGCATCGGGGTGAGGGAGGGGCGGCCCCCTTAAAGAAACGGAGTGAGGGAGGGGCGGCCCCATTAAAGCATCGGAGTGAGGGAGGGGCGGCTCCCTTAAAGCATCGGAGTGAGGGAGGGGCGGCCCCCTTAAAGCATCGGAGTGAGGGAGGGGCGGCCCCCTTAAAGAAACGGAGTGAGGGAGGGGCGGCCCCCTTAAAGCATCGGAGTGAGGGAGGGGCGGCCCCATTAAAGCATCGGAGTGAGGGAGGGGCGGCCCCATTAAAGCATCGGAGTGAGGGAGGGGCGGCCCCCTTAAAGCATCGGAGATGTGAGGGAGGGGCGGCCCCCTTAAAGCATCGGAGATGTGAGGGAGGGGCGGCCCCATTAAAGCATCGGAGTGAGGGAGGGGCGGCCCCCTTAAAGCATCGGAGCTGTGAGGGAGGGGCGGCCCCCTTAAAGCATCGGAGTGAGGGAGGGGCGGCCCATTAAAGCATCGGGGTGAGGGAGGGGCGGCCCCCTTAAAGAAACGGAGTGAGGGAGGGGCGGCCCCATTAAAGCATCGGAGTGAGGGAGGGGCGGCCCCCTTAAAGAAACGGAGTGAGGGAGGGGCGGCCCCCTTAAAGAAACGGAGTGAGGGAGGGGCGGCCCCCTTAAAGAAACGGAGTGAGGGAGGGGCGGCCCCCTTAAAGCATCGGAGTGAGGGAGGGGCGGCCCCATTAAAGCATCGGAGTGAGGGAGGGGCGGCCCCCTTAAAGCATCGGAGTGAGGGAGGGGCGGCCCCATTAAAGCATCGGAGTGAGGGAGGGGCGGCCCCCTTAAAGCATCGGAGATGTGAGGGAGGGGCGGCCCCCTTAAAGCATCGGAGTGAGGGAGGGGCGGCCCCCTTAAAGCATCGGAGTGAGGGAGGGGCGGCCCCCTTAAAGCATCGGAGTGAGGGAGGGGCGGCTCCCTTAAAGCATCGGAGTGAGGGAGGGGCGGCCCCCTTAAAGCATCGGAGTGAGGGAGGGGCGGCCCCCTTAAAGAAACGGAGTGAGGGAGAGGCGGCCCCCTTAAAGAAACGGAGTGAGGGAGGGGCGGCCCCCTTAAAGCATCGGAGTGAGGGAGGGGCGGCCCCATTAAAGCATCGGAGTGAGGGAGGGGCGGCCCCCTTAAAGCATCGGAGTGAGGGAGGGGCGGCCCCATTAAAGCATCGGAGTGAGGGAGGGGCGGCCCCCTTAAAGCATCGGAGATGTGAGGGAGGGGCGGCCCCCTTAAAGCATCGGAGCTGTGAGGGAGGGGCGGCCCCCTTAAAGCATTGGAGTGAGGGAGGGGCGGCCCCCTTAAAGAAACGGAGTGAGGGAGGGGCGGCCCCATTAAAGCATCGGAGTGAGGGAGGGGCGGCCCCATTAAAGCATCGGAGTGAGGGAGGGGCGGCCCCCTTAAAGCATCGGAGTGAGGGAGGGGCGGCCCCATTAAAGCATCGGAGTGAGGGAGGGGCGGCCCCCTTAAAGCATCGGAGTGAGGGAGGGGCGGCCCCCTTAAAGAAACGGAGTGAGGGAGGGGCGGCCCCCTTAAAGCATCGGAGTGAGGGAGGGGCGGCCCCCTTAAAGAAACGGAGTGAGGGAGGGGCGGCCCCATTAAAGCATCGGAGCTGTGAGGGAGGGGCGGCCCCCTTAAAGCATCGGAGCTGTGAGGGAGGGGCGGCCCCCTTAAAGCATCGGAGCTGTGAGGGAGGGGCGGCCCCCTTAAAGCATCGGAGCTGTGAGGGAGGGGCGGCCCCCTTAAAGAAACGGACGCAGCGCTCACCTGCACCCGATCGCCAACTTTCAAGGCGGCAGAGCGGGTCAGAGATCGGCGCTGCCGACCAGCGGTTGAATCGTCGCCACCATGGTCGCGTTCGCCCCGACCGAACCGTTCTCCATCGGCGTCTTCTCCGCTTCGAGCCGCAGCTCTACTCCTTGACGGCAGCAGCTCCAGCTGGGCGAATCGAGCCCAGTAAACTACAGGCGGCTGCGGCGGATCCTCGCTGCCGCCGCCGCCACCACCGCCGCGGTGCCAGGCGACGCGCACATTCAAATCGTGCAGATCGTCGCAATCGATCGACACCACCTGGCCGACGTCGCCGGCCCGAACAACGCCTTGGTAGTCGCGCAGGCAGCGGACACGCGATCCGACTCGAACCAACGACTTAACGTAGCTGGCGTATTCGTCTATTGTAGGAAAATCGCCGATTGTCTTGTAGCTGCCGGAGCCGCTAGCTCCGCTTGAGTCGGCGCTGATCCAGTTCTCGTCATCCTCATCGTCGTCTTCCTCACCGTCAAGATCATCATCGTCGTTGTCATCATCATCAGTTGAGCAGATCGAAGGCGCTCGCTGCTCAGTAGGCGTAGCGTCGCCTCCATCGCTGCCGACGCCGTCGCCGGTCCCCGATTCGGGGTTTTCTATCAGCCATTCAACTACGGCGTCGCAGCTCGGCAGCTGCTGGTCTCCGCCGCGGGTCAGCCGGCTGCCGAACGATCGGCCGAGCGCCGCGATGGCGCGTTGAATTGCCCGCTGAGGGAATCCCATCTCTAGCACTGGGGCCAGCTGCAACGGCAGGACAAACGACGGCGAGCCGCCGCCAGTCGGCTTCCCGTCGCTGCCAGATTGTCGTCCCCGACGCTGCTCGCGACGGCGTCGACTGTCTTCGCCATGCCGAGGATGCTGCCGACGCTGTCGACGATGCTGGCGTTGTCGATCTTCGCCGCCTGTCGACGAGCCGAAGGCCGGCGCGGATGCCACGTTCAGCAGGCGGCGATCGACGGACGTCGCTGCGGACACCGCCGTCGACGAGGCCGACGCTGTCAGGCCGGTGGATTTTGGTATCGTCGCCTGCGGCGGCAGCGCCATCTGGTTGCCACCGTCGTCCTGCCGACGGCAGTTCAGCGAGGCCAATAGATAATGCTCGTGGTTCACAATGGCCGAGTCGATCTCGACGGCGGAGTAGCCGGGCCGCAGGCGGCTGGGCTGGACGGCCACGGAGAGGAGCTGGCGATACTTTGATAAGGAGTCGCCAAGCCAGCCGAGCCAGCCAGCCTGCAGACGCTCGCCCAGGGTCAGTAGCGCCCGAGCAATAAAAGATTCAACTAGCAGCGACGTGGAAGCCGCAGTTTCATCGAGTTCTTCGGATTCTTCTTTTTCTATCGGTCCATTTCTAGCCGACTTCAGTACCAAGCGTTCAACAATGCGGCTCAATGCATCGGCACCGTCAGGATTGTCAACGAAGAGAGCTCGGAGAGTCTCAGCGTCCAATTGAACACCGCGGGTGGCGCCGGCCGGCAAGGCGTCGAGTTTCAGCCGGATCGCAGCAGCAGCCGCCGCCGACGTTGAGGTCGCCTTCGACAAAGTCAACTGACCGCCATTGGAGATTTGCTGAACCACGGCCAGGCCAACGTCGGAGGCTTCCGCGTCGTCGTCGATATCGGCCTCATCGTCGGCTGCGTCGGCGTCGGCTGAAGCGCCGAGGTAGATTAGGCTGCCAACGTAGACCCTGGGCTCCAGGTCGCAGACTAGACAGGCCAGGCTCAGGCCGCGAGGAAAAGCCTTCGACGCTTTGCCAGAGTCCAGAGCGTCGGCCAGATCGACTAGGCGTCGACGGGCCTCGCCAAGGAGGAGCGGCCGCCAGACGCCCGAATTGGCAAACAGTCGCAGCACGCAGAGGGCCTCCTGGCAGTAGGCGGAATACATTGGCGCAGTCAGTAGCACGTCGGGCCGATTGCAAAGTACGTCGTTTTTGCAGGCGCCCGGGTCGGCTTGAAATCCGGCTAGCAAAGCGTCGCAACGTTGCCATAGCAACTGCACTAAGGCCGGTTCGGGTCGGATCCGATCGGCAGACGCGGCCGTGAGAATGTGCAGCAGTCTGAGCAGGCCCAGCTGATATTCGAAAGTGCGCGAACTGAGCTGCGGCTTACCCTGCTTGTCGAAGAGCCGGACCTAGCAACAGAAACAGGCGCGAACAGTCAGTTTAAATCATCTATCTCTACCTATAAAAGTCAAAACTCTGTCTGTGTGTGGACAATTTTGATCGCTATGGACTCCCAAACCGCTCAACCAAATGACACCAAATTTTACACCCACCCTAAACTCACTACGGAGAATGTCTTAGGCTACCTTTAAATTTCCTAGACTCAAGTCTTCCTACCTAAAAGTACAAAAAACTGCTCAAAATGCGCGATTTTTTCACTAAATCCTCCATAGCGCCGCTCCACTTCTACCGATTCTCTTCAAATTTGACACAGGCAATTTTCAACTATTTTGACACAATCGTGTAAAATTTCAAATCTCAAAGTTAATCCTGAAAGCCGCTGTGCACTTTTAAAGTTAGGCTGTTTTTTCAGCGTAGCAACCAGCCCAACCTCCGCCCGCCTGCCTCTCTTTCCCGATCTGGGCCCAGATGTGTAAAAGGGTTTCAAAATTGACTAACTTTCAGCTGCCATAAGTTTGCTCCACGCAAAGTGATTGACTTCAAACTTGACACAATTCTTCATTGACTCATTCTCTATCTAAATGTAAAGTTTCAACTCTGTAACTCAACCGAAAAAGAAACTGTAAGCATGTGAGCATGTGAAGTTTGTCTGCTTTTTCTGTTGTTTGTGCCGCTCACTCACTCATTCCCCCAGCCCAGACGAAGGGTCAGGCGATAGGGCTGAATGTACATAGCAAATGTACAGTGTTTTGGAATAACTTTTTAATAGCCTTCTCTGTACCCCCGCGCGTGGAGAGGCTACGTTTAGCCATGACAGTTTAGTGAGAAATTCTAACCACTGTCGTCTGTATTGGAAAACTCTGCAGCAGTTTAACAGTGGATGGCAAATCGAGGGAATCCAGCATGGTTTGTAAAAGCGAAAGATTTATGAAAAGGCGATGCAAATGCAATCCAATACAAGTATACAACCCTACTAAATTAGTCACACCATGGAAATTTAAGGTTTCTCTTAAAGGTACTTTAAAATTTAAATGGCCTCCTAAGAAATGCGCATTTCCTTTGTTGTTAGACTGACGCAGACTGCAGTGGAGCTAAAGATACACAAATTATTTTCAGGGCTTGCAAATTGGCAAGAAAGATGACATGATCAAAGCATGAGAACAGCCATGAGAGTACTACGTCCCACAAACTGGCTTTCCAAGCAGGAATGGGCAGACTTTTACTTCAAAGGCCAGAAAAGAATCCAGCTTATGGCTGAGGGGCAGTTGAGAGTGGAGAGAAGAAGGAATAGACTATTCGAAAAGAGAGGAGAGGTGAGAGAGGGAATAAGATAAAGATAAAAGATAATAGGAGAGATGAGGGAGTGAGAGGAGAGAGTAGAGAGGAGCGAGTAGAGAGGAGAGAGTAGAGTAGCGAGTGGAGAGAAGAGAGTAGAGGAGCGAGTAGAGAGGAGAGAGCAGAGAGCTGCAGATGAGAGGAGAGCAGAGAGAAGAGCAGATAGGAGTTAGTAAAGAGGAGAAGGGAGAGATGAGAGAGTAAATGGAAGAGAGAAGAGATAAGGTTGTACAGATGAGAGAGGTGTAAGGAGAGATGAGAAATGAGAGATGAGAGATAAAGGAGGAGAGTGGAGAGAGAAGAGACGAGACAAGAGAGGGAGAGTATATAGAAGAGGGAAGAGAAGAGAATAGAAGAAAGGAGAAAGGAAAGTGAGGAGACAAAAGAGGTGAAAGAAAAGAGTACAGAGGACAGAATGAGAGAACACATAAGACAGTAAATATGACAGATGAAAGGGGGATGAGCTGAGAGCAGAGACGAAAATGAACAGACGAGAGATGGGAGAGTAGAGAGAACAGAAGAGAGATAAGAGAGAAGAGATTACAGAGACTAGAGGAGAGACAAAGGAAGAGAGAAGTGAGTGAGGCGAGAGGAGAGAAAAGAGGAAAATGGAGGGGAGAGAGTAGAGAGGAGAAAAAAGATGGGAGAGGAGAGATAAGAGAGAGTGGGGAAGCAGAGAGAGGGGGAAGCAGAGAGAGGGGGAAGCAGAGAGAGGGGGGAAGCAGAGAGAGAGGGGAAGCAGAGAGAGGGGGGAAGCAGAGAGAGGGGGGAAGCAGAGAGAGGGGGGAAGCAGAGAGAGGGGGAAGCAGAGAGAGGGGGAAGCAGAGAGAGGGGGAAGCAGAGAGAGTGGGGAAGCAGAGAGAGGGGGAAGCAGAGAGAGAGGGGGGAAGCAGAGAGAGGGGGGAAGCAGAGAGAGGGGGAAGCAGAGAGAGGGGGGAAGCAGAGAGAGGGGGAAGCAGAGAGAGGGGGAAGCAGAGAGAGGGGGAAGCAGAGAGAGGGGGGAAGCAGAGAGAGTGGGGAAGCAGAGAGAGGGGGGAAGCAGAGAGAGGGGGGAGCAGAGAGAGGGGGAAGCAGAGAGAGAGGGGGAAGCAGAGAGAGGGGGGGAAGCAGAGAGAGAGGGGGAAGCAGAGAGAGGGGGGAAGCAGAGAGAGAGGGGGGAAGCAGAGAGAGAGGGGGGAAGCAGAGAGAGGGGGGGAAGCAGAGAGAGAGGGGGAAAGCAGAGAGAAATGAAAAGAGATAAAAGAGAAGAGAGAAGAGAAAGGAGAGATCAGAGAGCAAATAAAGACGAGAGAGAAGAGAGGTGAAGGAAAAGACGAGAGAAGAGTGGGAGGAGAGGAAAGAGAAAATAAGAGAAAAGAAGAGAAAAGAGATGAGATAATAGAGATGAAAAAGAAGAAAAATGAGGTAAGATACAAGAGAAGAGGGGAGAGAGGAGAGAGGAAAAAGAGAAGAGAGGAGAGGAGAGAGAGCAGAGAGGAGAGATGAGGGACGAGAGAGAAGAGAGGAAACAGAAGAGAAGATAGAAGTTTCAAAGGATCCAAGGGACGTAGGGAGAGTCAGAGGCAGAGGCCAGAGTTTGCCAATACGAGCGTACATGTTTTAGAGTCAGACAGACATTAATTGCCTATTTAAAGTAAAAAGCACCCCAGCTAACAATATCAATGTTTGCCTCGAATCCTAATTGTACGCGAATGTACTCCATTTTGTTTACCTCTATCCTACTAACTATTAACAAGTTTTTGTTTGAGTATGGGCTCAGATTTCAGAATACATGCAAAAGTAGTTCCGGGGATTGGAATTCCCCGGGTTCAAATTCCGCGGGTTTCAACAGCTTGTCTCTACATATAAAAATCAAAACTCTGTGTGTGTGTCTGTGTGTGGACAATTTTGATCGCTATGGACTCCCAAACCGCTCAACCAAATGACACCAAACTTTACACCCACCCTAAACTCACTACGGAGAATGTCTTAGGCTACCTTTAAATTTCCTAGACTCAAGTCTTCCTACCTAAAAGTACAAAAAACTGCTCAAAATGCGCGATTTTTTCACTAAATCCTCTATAGCGCCGCTCCACTTCTACCGATTCTCTTCAAATTTGACACAGGCAATTTTCAACTATTTTGACACAATCGTGTAAAATTTCAAATCTCAAAGTTAATCCTGAAAGCCGCTGTGCACTTTTAAAGTTAAGCTGTTTTTTTCAGCGAGGCAGCCACCCCAACCTCCGCCCGCCTGCCTCTCTTTCCCGATACTGATCTGGGCCCTGATGTGTAAAAGGGTTTCAAAATTGACTAAATTTCAGCTGCCATAAATTTGCTCCACGTAAAGCGATTGACTTCAAACTTGACACAATTCTTCATTGACTCATTCTCTATCTAAATGTAAAGTTTCAACTCTGTAACTTAACAGAAAAAGAAACTGTAAGCATGTGAAGTTTGTCTGCTTTTTCTGTTGTTTGTGCCACTCACTCACTCATTCCCCCAGCCCAGACGAAGGGTCAGGCGATAGGGCTGAATGTACATAGCAAATGTACAGTGTTTTGGAATAACTTTTTAACAGCCTTCTCTGCACCCCCGCGCGTGGAGAGGCTACGTTTAGCCTTGACAGTTTAGTGAGAGATTCAAACCACTGTCCTCTGTATGGAGAGTCTGCAGCAGCGGCAAATCAATGCGATGCGGGCAGCGGGATGGTTTGTACGAGCGTATTTGTAAAAATAGCGAAAAATTAATAAATAACTGATTACGATGCAATCCTACTAAATTAGTTACACCATGAAACTTTTGACATTAAGTTTCGCATAAGGTACTTTAAAATTTAAATGGCTCCTAAGAAATGCGTGTGTCCTTGGTTGTTAGACTGCTGCAGACTGTGGTGGTGTTCGTGGAGCTGGAGATTCCTCTCAGGGCTACTAATTGGCCAGAAAGATGACGTGATTAAAGCATGAGAAATGATAACAACTACGTCCCAAAAACTGGCTTTCGAAGCAGGGATCGGCAGATTTTTACCTCAAAAGTCAGATAAAGAATCAAGCTCATGGCTGCGGGCCAGATGAGAGTGGAAAGGAGAAGGAATAGACTATTAGAAAGAGAAGGAGGGGCGAGAGGGGAATAAGAGAAATAATAGAAGATAACAAGAGATACGAGGGGGTGAGGAGAGAGCAGAGAATATGCGAGGAAAAAGCGAGAGGAGGGGAGAGAGAAGAGAGAGGAAAGAGTAGAGGTGAGAAGAGGGAGGGGAGAGAGAAGAGGGGAGAGATAAGACAGGATCGATGAGAGAGGAGAGGATCGAGAGGAGAGGTTAGAAAGGATCGAGGAGAGGAGATAAGAGGGGGAAAGAGGGGGAGAGAGGAGTGAGAAGAGAGGAGATAAAGATGAGAAAGAGAGAGAGAGAGCGAGAGAGAGAGCGAGAGAGAGAGAGAGAGAGAGAGAGAGAGAAACGAGGAGAAAGGAGAGATAAAGTAAAGGGAAGAGGAGGAGAGAGGAAAGAAATTAGATTGTAGAGATAAGAGAGAGAAAAGGAGAGATGAGAGAGTAGAGATGAGAGATGAAGGAGGAGAGAGCAGAGTGCAGAGAGACGAGAGACGAGAGAATAGAGTGGAGAGAGTAAAGAAGAGGGAAGAGAAGAGAGGAGTAAGGAAAGAGGGGAGTCAGAAGAGGGGAAAGAGAAGAGTACACAGGAGAGAGGAGAGTAGAGATAACAGAAGAGATAGGGGATGAGACAGATGAGAGTGAACAGACGATATATGAGAGGAGAGAGGAGAGTGGAGAGAAAAGAGAGAAGACACGAGAGGGAGAGAGTATAGAAGAGGGGAGAGAAGAGAAGAAAGGAGAAAGGAGAAAGGAAAGAGAGGAGTCAAAAGAGGGGAAAGAGAAGAGTACAAAGGAGAGAGGTGAGAGAGCATACGAGTATAAGAGAGTAAAGATGACAGATGACAGAGAAAAGAGGAGAGATAAGAAATAAGAGATGAGAGATGAGAGGTGAGACAAAGGGAGAGAGAAGTGAGTGAGGAGAGAGGAGGGGAGGGAGAGAATCGAGAAGACAGGGGAAAGAGGGGAAGGACGAGAGAGGAGAGGAAAGAGGGAAGAGATTAGAGAGGAGAAGAGAGATGAGACAGGAGAGAGCAGAGAGAGAGAGAGAGAGAGAGAGAGAGAGAGAGAGAGAGAGAGAGAGAGAGATGAGAAGAGATAAGAGAGAAAAGATAAAAGAAGAGAAAGGAAAGATAATAGAGCAAAGATGAGTGAGAAGAGAGGTGAGGAAAGAAACGATAGAAGAGATGAGAGGAGAGAGTGGAGAGAAGAGAAGAGAAAGGAGAGAGGAGAGATGAGGGAAGTGTTGAGAGAGGGTAATGTAATGAGTGAGAAGAGAGGAGAGGAGAGGGAAGAGAGAGTAGAGAGCAGAGAGAGAAGAGAGAGGAGAGAGCAGAGAGAAATGAGAAGAGATAAAAGAGGAGAAAGGAGAGATGAGAGAGCAGAGACGAGAGAGAAGAGAGGAAAGGAGAGAGAAACGAATAGAGGGAAGAGACAAAAGAAGAGGGGACAGAGGAGAGAAGAAAGAAGAGATGAGAGGAGAGAGAAGAGACAAGAGACAAGAGAGAAGTGAGAAAACAGAAGAGAAGATAGAAGTTTCAAAGAATGCAAGGGACATAGGGAGAGTCAGAGTTTTCCTGACATTCTGCGCAGCACCCCAGCCAACAATATCAATGTTTGCCTCAAATCCTAATTTTACACGAATGTACTCTATTTCATGTTTAACTCTATCCCAACTAATAAATGTTTTTGTTTGAGTTTAATCTCAATACATGCAAAAATAGTTCCGGGGATTGGAGTTTCCCGGGTTCAAAATGTGCGGGTTTCAACAGCTTGTCTCTTCTCCTAATACTAAAACTGACGCGATGTTTGTCTGTCTGTATGTCTGTCTGTCTGTATGTAGCAAGTGAACTCCTACAATTCTGCCAAGTCAACGTCGAAACTTATATGGGAAAACTGCAAATTTTCCGGAGCAGGCTTTAGGCTATTTTAATTTTTAATTTTCACATTTTAACATCCCTAAAAAAGCAGAAAACTGCTTTTTTAACCCCCAATAACCTTCTTTGGTCACTCTGCCTGGGGCTTCAGCCAGTTTGTAAAAATAGCCACCCCAACCTCCGCCCGCGGGCCGCTGTGTATTGAGGGGTGGTGGGTGCGCGTGTTCTGCGTTCAATGCAAATAAAACCCCCGCGTGTTGGGGGGGTCGAGTTAAATTTAATGCTTCCCCCAGAACGGGGGTTGGGCTTGGGCTGAGTGTACATAGCAGTTGTACAGTGTAAATAGATAGACTGTGTCGAAATTCATTTGGTTTTTCTCCTAATACTAAAACCGACGCGATGTTTGTCTGTCTGTCTGTCTGTATGTAGCAAGTGAACTCCTACAATACTGCCAAGTCAGTGTCGAAACTTATATGGGAAAACTGCAAATTTTCCGGAGCAGGCTTTAGGCTATTTTAATTTTTAATTTTCACATTTTAACATCCCTAAAAAAGCAGAAAACTGCTTTTTTAACCCCCAATAACCTTCTTTGGCCACTCTGCCTGGGGCTGCAGCCAGTTTGTAAAAATAGCCACCCCAACCTCCGCCCGCGGGCCGCTGTGTATTGAGGGGTGGTGGGTGCGCGTGTTCTGGGTTCAATGCAAATAAAACCCCCCGCGTGTTGGGGGTTGAGTTAAATTTAATGCTTCCCCCAGAACGGGGGTTGGGCTTGGGCTGAGTGTACATAGCAGTTGTACAGTGTAAATAGATAGACTGTGTCGAGATTCATTTGGTTTTATTATTGGCAGCCCTGTGTATTAGTTTGGCAGTGAAATTCAATGAATAAACTTGCGAGCTTCTCTAGCAAGCAGTCGGGAAATCGGTAAATTTCAAACGCTAACTGTTCCTCGAGTTTTAAACTTTGAGAGGAGAAACTTATATTGCTGGAAAGATCTTGCAGCGCTGAGTTCGGGGATATAAGTTGTATGCTTTAAATATGAAAAGAAAAAGCACCGCATTTAAAAAACTATTTCCATACTTTTAACTTTCTGCAAAAATTGTACTCAGTTTTGCGAGACGTAATAGATAAAGTTGGGCGTATTGGAAGGGGGTCTGCCGCTGCGTATTGGAGGGTTGATTTAGACTGCGCAACCGTTTATTTAACTTTAAATAAGACTGATACTGTCTGACTGAGAAATGGTTTGCGCAATTAATTGATTCAATTAATTCAACACGCAGCTCTGTGAAGCTCTAACCCTAACCCTAACCAATGAATTCTGAGAGTTAAGTTCTTTTTGACAGAGAAAATTTCGATTGAGTCCAGTTTCACGGAGTATTCTGATGGTTTTCGGTTTCACGGAGAGGATTTCTTTTTCGTGGAGAGAATCTAGATGTATTTCTGTTTTACGGAGACGATTTTGATGGATGTCAGTTTCACTCAGAGGATTTCCATGGAGCCCAGTTTCACGGAGAGGATTTCTGTTTCGCGGATTGGATTTCGAAAGGAGTCCAGTTTCGCGGAGAGGATTTCTGTTTCGCGGAGAGGATTTCTGTTTCGCGGAGAGGATTTCTGTTTCGCGGAGAGGATTTCTGTTTCACGGAGGGATTTTGATGGATTTGGTATCTTCAGTCAGTCAGTAAAGAGAGTAAAGAGAAGAGTGAAAAGAGAAGAGAGAAGAGATTATAGAAAAGAGAGTAGAGATGAGAGAGGACAGATTAGACATGACAGATGGGAGAGAAGAGGGGAGTAAGGCGGGAACGAAGAGGGAGAGAGAAGAAAAGAGGAGAGAGGAGATGAGAGGGAAGATATGAGATAGCAGAGGGAGACAGGAGAGATGAGAGGAGAGAGAAGAGAGGAGCTGAGAGTAGAGGAGAAAGAAATAGTGAGATGAGGCATGAGGGATGTGAGATGAGAGAGGAGAGAAGAGAGGAGAGAGGTGAAAACAGGGGATAAAGGAGACAGGAGAGAAAGACGAAAGATGAGGGAGAAGAGATAAATAAGGTGGTAGAGATGAGAGACGTGAGAGGAGAGAAAAGAGAAGAGAGGAGACAGAAGAATCTGAGTCTGGACAATGGCAGTCAGTTTTTGCGAACAGGGAAAACAAGATATGGTAATGGAAAGGCTTTACAGAGGATTTGGAGATGATTTGGAAGATGGGATTCAAGTCATGGAATTTCAGCTGATGGATTTCAGGGAATGGAATTCCGGTGATGGGAGTTCTTCCCCTTTCTCCTCCAGAGGAGGAGTTGGCCTCGTCCTAATACTAAAACTGACGCGATGTTTGTCTGTCTGTATGTCTGTCTGTCTGTATGTAGCAAGTGAACTCCTACAATTCTGCCAAGTCAACGTCGAAACTTATATGGGAAAACTGCAAATTTTCCGGAGCAGGCTTTAGGCTATTTTAATTTTTAATTTTCACATTTTAACATCCCTAAAAAAGCAGAAAACTGCTTTTTTAACCCCCAATAACCTTCTTTGGTCACTCTGCCTGGGGCTTCAGCCAGTTTGTAAAAATAGCCACCCCAACCTCCGCCCGCGGGCCGCTGTGTATTGAGGGGTGGTGGGTGCGCGTGTTCTGCGTTCAATGCAAATAAAACCCCCGCGTGTTGGGGGGTCGAGTTAAATTTAATGCTTCCCCCAGAACGGGGGTTGGGCTTGGGCTGAGTGTACATAGCAGTTGTACAGTGTAAATAGATAGACTGTGTCGAAATTCATTTGGTTTTATTATCGGCGCCTTTTTTCTCCATAGGCAGCCAGCCCTGTGTATTAGCTTGGCAGTGAAATTCAATGAATTGCGACTGCGAGCTTCTCTAGCAAGCAGTCGGGAAATCGGTAAATTTCAAACGCTAACTGTTCCTCGAGTTTTAAACTTTGAGAGGAGAGACTTATATTGCTGGAAAGATCTTGCAACGCTGAGTTTGGGGATATAAGTTGTTTGCTTTATATATGAAAAGAAAAAGCACAGCATTTGAAAAACTATTTTCATACTTTTAACTTTCTGCAAAGATTGTACTTAGTTTTGCGAGACGTAATAGATAAAGTTGGGGAGGGTTCAACTTCTCACTGCTGCTGTGTATTGGAGGGTTGATTTAGATTGCGCAACTGTTTATTTAACTTTAAATAAGACTGATACTGTCTGACTGAGAAATGGTTTGCGCAATTAATTGATTCAATTAATTCAACACGCAGCTCTGTGCAGCTCGAACCCTAACCCTAACCAATGAATTCTGAAAGTTAAGTTCTTTTTGACAGAGAAAATTTCGATTGAGTCCAGTTTCACGGAGTATTCTGATGGTTTTCGGTTTCACGGAGAGGATTTATTTTTCGTGGAGAGAATTTAGATGTATTTCTGTTTTACGGAGACGATTTTGATGGATGTCAGTTTCACTCAGAGGATTTCCATGGAGCCCAGTTTCACGGAGAGGATTTCTGTTTCGCGGAGAGGATTTCTGTTTCGCGGAGAGGATTTCTGTTTCACGGAGGGATTTTGATGGATTTGGTATCTTCAGTCAGTCAGTAAAGAGAGTAAAGAGAAGAGTGAAAAGAGAAGAGAGAAGAGATTATAGAAAAGAGAGTAGAGATGAGAGAGGACAGATTAGACATGACAGATGGGAGAGAAGAGGGGAGTAAGGCGGGAACGAAGAGGGAGAGAGAAGAAAAGAGGAGAGAGGAGATGAGAGGGAATATATGAGATAGCAGAGGGAGACAGGAGAGATGAGAGGAGAGAGAAGAGAGGAGCTGAGAGTAGAGGAGAAAGAAATAGTGAGATGAGGCATGAGGGATGAGAGATGAGAGAGGAGAGAAGAGAGGAGAGAGGAGAGAGGAGAAAACAGGGGATAAAGGAGACAGAAGAGAAAGACGAAAGACGAGGGAGAAGAGATAAATAAGGTGGTAGAGATGAGAGACGTGAGAGGAGAGAAAAGAGAAGAGAGGAGACAGAAGAATCTGAGTCTGGACAATGGCAGTCAGTTTTTGCGAACAGGGAAAACAAGATATGGTATTTGAAAGGCTTTACAGAGGATTTGGAGATGATTTGGAAGATGGGATTCAAGTCATGGAATTTCAGCTGATGGATTTCAGGGAATGGAATTCCGGTGATGGGAGTTCTTCCCCTTTCTCCTCCAGAGGAGGAGTTGGCCTCGTCTACATATAAAAATCAAAACTCTGTGTGTGTGTGTGTGTGTGGACAATTTTGATCGCTATGGACTCCCAAACTGCTCAACCAAATTACACCAAACTTTACACCCACCCTAAACTTACTACGGAGAATGTCTTAGGCTACCTTAAAATTTCCTAAATTTGAGTCTTCCTACCTAAAAGTGCAAAAAACTGCTCAAAATGCGCGATTTTTTCACTAAATCCTCCATAGCGCCGCTCCACTTCTACCGATTCTCTTCAAATTTGACACAGATAATCTTCAACTATTTTGGCACAATCGTGTAAAATTTCGAGTCTCAAAGTTAATCCTGAGCAGTGCTGTGCACTTTTAAAGTTAGGCTGTTTTTTTTCAGCGTAGCAACCACCCCAACCTCCGCCCGCCTGCCTCTCTTTCCGATACCGATCTGGGCCCAGATGTGTAAAAGGGTTTCAAAATTGACTAATTTTCAGCTGCCATAAGTTTGCTCCACGTAAATTGATTGACTTCAAACTTGACACAATTCTTTATTGACTCATTCTCTATCTAAATGTAAAGTTTCAACTCTGTAACTCAACCGAAAAAGAAACTGTAAGCATGTGAAGTTTGTCTGCTTTTTCTGTTGTTTGTGCCACTCACTCACTCATT
Source organism: Macrostomum lignano (assembly GCA_002269645.1). Lineage (NCBI taxonomy): Eukaryota > Metazoa > Platyhelminthes > Macrostomidae > Macrostomum > Macrostomum lignano. Next base: position 126,639 of record NIVC01002279.1, on the reverse strand, counting down.
CCCCCAGAGCCAGACGAAGGGTCAGGCGATAGGGCTCAATGTACATAGCGAATGTACAGTGTTTTGGAATAACTTTTTAATAGCCTTCTCTGTACCCCCGCGAGTGGAGAGGCGTAGAGAGGAGAGAGTTTAGCGAGAGATTCAATTTCAAACCACTGTCCTCTGAATAGACAAGTCTGCAGCAGTTAAACAAGGATGGCAAATCAAGGGGTTTGTAAAAAATATCGAAAAATTAATGAATAACTGATTACAATGCAATCCTACTAAATTAGTTACACTTACACCATGAAAATTTTAACATTAAGATTCGCATAAGGTACTTTAAAATTTAAATGGCCTCCTAAGAAATGCGTATTTCCATGGTTGTTTGTTAGACTGCTGCAGACTGTGGTGGTGGAGCTGGAGATATACAAATTTCTCTCAGGGCTGCTAATTGGCCAGAAAGATGACATGATTAAAGCATGAGAAATGATAACAACCACGATAGTATTACTACGTCCCATAAACTGGCTTTCGAAGCAGGGATCGGCAGATTTTTATCTCAAAGGCCAGATAAAGAATCCAACTCATGGCTACGGGCCAGATGAGAGTGAAAAGGAAAAGGAATAGACTATTTGAAAGGGAGGAGGGGCGAGAGGGGATAAAAGAAAAGATAGAAGATAACAGGAGAGACGTACGAGGAGGTGAGGAGAAAGCAGAGAATATGGGACGAAGAAGCGAGAGGAGGGGAGAGAGAAGGGAGAGGAAATAGTAGAGGTGAGAAGATGGAGAGAGAAGAGGGGAGAGATAAGACAGAGGATCGATGAGAGAGGAGAGTAGAGAAGAGTGAGATGAGAGAACAAAGAGGAGATGAGAGTATCGAGAGGGGGATTAGAAAGGATAGAGGGGAGGAGATAAGAGGGGGAGAGACGAGTGAGAAGAGAGAAGATAGAGATGAGAGAGAGAGTTGAGAAAGAAGAGAGGACAAAGGAGAGATGATAGAGTAAAGGGAAGAGGAGGAGAGAGGAAAGAGATGAGATTGTAGAGATAAGTGAGATGAAAGGAAATATGAGAGAGTAGAGTAGAGATGAGAGATGAAGGAAGAGAGAGCAGAGTGCGGAGAGACGAGAAAAGAGAATAGAGGGGAGAGAGTATAGAAGAGGGAAGAGAAGAGAGGAGTAAGGAAAGAGAGGAGTCAGAAGAGGGGAAAGAGAAGAGTACACAGTAGAGAGGAGAGTAGAGATGACAGAAGAGAGAGGGGAATGAGAGAGCAAAGATGAGAGTGAACAGACGATATAAGAGAGGAGAGACGAGAGTGAGAGAGAAGAGAGAAGACAAGAGAGGGAGAGAGTATAGAAGAGAGAAGAGAAGAGACGAGAAGAAAGAAGAAAGGATCGAGTCCTCCTGAGTCAAAAAGGGGAAAGAGAGGATTACAAGGGGAGAGAGGTGAGAGAACATATGAGAGTAAAGATGACAGATCAGAGAGGGGAGATGAGAGATCAGAACAGACGAGAGATGGGAGAGTAGAGAGAAAAGAGGAGAGATAAGAAATAAGGGATGAGAGGTGTAGACAAGGGAGAGATGAGAAGTGAGTGAGGAGAGAGGAGGGGAAGGGAGAGAATCGAGAGGACAGGGGAAATTGGTGAAAAGGACGAGGGAGGAGAGGAAAGAGGGGAGAGAAGAGAGATAGGATAGGAGAGAGCAGAGAGATGAGAGGAGAGAGTGGACAGAGGAGAGGAAAGAGTTGAGAGAAGAGAGGAAAAAGGAGAGAGTAGAGATAAGGAAAGTGTTGAGAGAGGGTAGAGTAAGGAGTGAGAAGAGTGAGGGAAGAGAGAGTAGAGAGCAGAGGGAAGACAGAGTAGAGAGCAGAGAGAAATGAGAAAAGATAAAACAGGAGAAAGGAGATATGAGAGACCAGAGACCAGAGCGAAGAGAGGAGAAGAGAGAGAAAATAATAGAGGGGAGAGGGAAGAGACGAGAGAAGAGACGAGAGAGGAGAGAAGAAAGAAAAGATAAGAGGGGAGAGAGAGAAGAGACGAGAGAGAAGATAGGAAACAGAAAAGAAGATGGAAGTTTCAAAGGATGCAAAGGACATAGGGAGAGGCAGAGGTAGAGGCCAGAGTTTTCCTGACATTCTGCGCAGCACCCCAGCCAACAATATCAATGTTTGCCTCAAATCCTAATTTTACATGATCCTAACTCTATCCTAACTCTATCCTAACTATTAACAAGGGAACAAGTTTTTGTTTGAGTTTTACCTCAGATTTTAGAATACATGCAAAAATAATTCCGGGGAATGGAGTTCCCCGGGTTCAAAATCCGCGGGTTTCAACAGCTTGTTCCATAATAATAATGAAAAAACTGGGCGGCAGTTCCAGTTACTCGAGAAATCCCACGGACTATCTCACACCGAGTACCTCCGAATTACATCCTGAGGATCACATCTAAGACAACATTAACACAAATACCACATAATCTCACCCAGATGCCACAGAATCTCACCCCAGATACCACATAATCTCACCCAGATGCCACAGAATCTCACCCAGATACCACATAATCTCACCCAGATACCACATAATCTCACCCAGATGCCACCGAATCTCACCCCAGATACCACATAATCTCACCCAGATGCCACAGAATCTCACCCCAGATACCACATAATCTCACCCAGATGCCATAGAATCTCACCCCAGATACCATATACTGTCACCCCAGATACCACAGAATCTCAACCCAGATACCATATAATGTCACCCCAGATACCACAGAATCTCAACCCAGATACCACAGAATCTCACCCCAGATACCATAGAATCTCACCCCAGATACCATATAATGTCACCCCAGATACCACAGAATCTCACCCCAGATACCACAGAATCTCAACCCAGATACCATAGAATCTCACCCCAGATGCCACAGAATCTCACCCCAGATGCCAAAGAATCTCACCCCAGATACCATAGAATATCACCCCAGAAACCAAAGAATCTCACCCCAGAAACCATAGAATCTCACCCCAGATACCATATAATGTCACCCCAGATACCACAGAATCTCACCCCAGATACCATATAATGTCACCCCAGATACCATATAATGTCACCCCAGATACCACAGAATCTCAACCCAGATACCACAGAATCTCAACCCAGATACCACAGAATCTCAACCCAGATACCACAGAATCTCAACCCAGATACCACAGAATCTCATCCCAGATACCACAGAATCTCAACCCAGATACCATAGAATCTCACCCCAGATACCACTTAATTCAGATATGAAAGAATATCAGCCCAAATTTAAAGAAACTACAGAAATGCACTCCTGGAGTTAAAGGTCGAAAGAGATCTCAGAGTATTAAAGGTACTCTAATTTTCAATACTTTAACCTTCCAACGCACCAGCAGGCCGACCCATTTATCGGTCACCAGCCTACGAACAAAGGCCTTGCAACAGCATAGTCGGAGGATCAGCTTCAAGCTGAACCAGCCGCCGTTGCCGCCGGCATCGCCGCCTTCGAGACACGAGGCCAGAGCGTCGTAGACGAACGCAGCCAGACGGTCCCAGCAGCGCTGGTCCAAGCAGTCGGGCTGGCTGGCCACCCGGTGCAGCAGGCCGACGCGCCACGCCGAGCAGATCCGCCGCAGGCCGCAGTCCGGATGTCTGGCCTCACTCTCCACGGCACGACGCCGACGCTCCTGTTGAAGTCGACGACGCGCGTCGGTCGACAATTTCGACTTTGATAGGCGACGACGTCGATAGTTTTGGTGTCGACGATGTCGCCTATCGGCGACGTTGCTGGCGTCGTCGTCCAGTTTCTGTTGCCGCTGGTCGGCGCCGTCGACAACAGCGACGACGTTCGAGACCTCGCCGTCGACCTCGTAGTCAATATCATTGTCGCTGAAATCGACACTGTCGTCAAATTCGCCAATGTCGTCGTCAAAATCTTCGTCATCGTCATCGTCCTCCACGGAGATCATGGGGGGCTCGGCCAGCTTCAAATCGTATTTGCCTTCCCGGCCCATCCTGTAGGAGTTGGTGCCGCCGCTGTCCCAGTTCACCCGGATCCAGCCGTCGTCGCCTAGTTCGCCGACAATTGTGCCAACGCTGTTGCCATCGTCCTGCGGCCGGGTTTATCGGGGGATTTATGGGTGTTCGCTTAGTCTAAGGGATTTCCGTCATGGTTATAGGATAGCATAGGGAAGCTGGATTCCCACTGAGTCATTCGGTCAAAGGGAAGCTGGATTCAAATTGAGTCATTCGGTCATAGGGAAGCTGGATTCCCACTGAGTCATTCCGTCATAGGGAAGCTGGATTCAAATTGAGTCATTCGGTCATAGGGAAGTTGGATTCAAATTGAGTCATTCGGTCATAGGGAAGCTGGATTCCCACTGAGTCATTCGGTCAAAGGGAAGCTGGATTCAAATTGAGTCATTCGGTCATAGGGAAGCTGGATTCCCACTGAGTCATTCCGTCATAGGGAAGCTGGATTCAAATTGAGTCATTCGGTCATAGGGAAGCTGGATTTTAATTGTCATTTGGCCATAGGAAATTTGGATTTTAATTGAGTCATTCGGTCATACGGAAGCTGGATTTTAATTGAGTCATTCGGTCATAGGGATATTGGATTCCCAAATGAGGGCCGCTGGATTGTTAGTGTTCATTTGATTGATACGCAAAGGTTCCGTTGGATTCTTGACCCTTCAGTGAACCGTACGCCCTTCCAGCCTTCCTAACTGTGCTTAAGTGAACTAAAGCAAGACGCCAAGCTCACCTGATGGCCCCACTTCCAGTCCTGGCCGCGCACAACCCGGGTGCCGATTTTCATTAGGGCCACCAGTTCGGGGCCGTGAAGTGGCGAGTAGGGCACATGGCGGCGACTGCGGCTCGATTCCACAACGGGGCCCATGGCCGGGGCTGATGTGGGCAGCGATCGAACTGGATCGTCTCTGCGGTGGCAGGCGCGAGCAATGGGATATGGCGAGTGGCTTGTGCTCGGTAGACAGACAGACAGATAGACACTAAGACAGACAGCCAGCCAGACAGGCAGACAGACAGACAGGCAGACAGACAGACAGACAGACAGACAGACAGACAGACAGACAGACAGGCAGACAGACAGACAGACAGCCAGACAGACAGACAGCCAGACAGGCAGACAGACAAACAGGCAGACAGGCAGACAGACAGACAGACAGACAGACAGGCAGACAGACAGACAGGCAGACAGGCAGACAGGCAGACAGACAGACAGCCAGACAGGCAGACAGACAGACAGACAGAAAGGCAGACAGACAGACAGGCAGACAGAAAGACAGGCAGACAGACACTAAGACAGACAGGCAGACAGAGAGACAGACAGACAGATAGACACTAAGACAGACAGCCAGCCAGACAGGCAGACAGACAGACAGACAGGCAGACAGACAGACAGGCAGACAGACAGACAGAAAGACAGACAGACAGACAGACAGACAGACAGATACTCACGCGTCAACCAGCCTAGCAACAGTCTGCAGCAGAGCCAAGAAGCCGGAGTCCACCAGCTGATTGAGGGCATCAGTCTGCATGAGTGCATTAAGCAGCAGGGCCACCCAGCCGGCGCTGGGCAGCTGGCCAAAGTGCACGGTCCTGTTGGCGCCGGCGCCATTGATCAGCGCCAGTTCCCAATCGGCGTCAAACAGTTGGCGCCGAAGTTCGTTTCCTAGTGCCGCTACAAAGCAGCGAAACTCGTCCGAAAGCTGAACGCTGACGGTGCGGCCGGCCAGGCTGGGGGTCAGGCGGCCGAGGCTCAGGTCCGGGCCGCCGTGAGAGGCCAGCCAGCAATGCAGCAGGAAGCAGCGCACCTGGAATATTAGTCAACAGCTCGAGACGCATTTTTGGGCGATTAAGACCCAGTTATTAAACGGGGGACTAAGACCCAGTTATTAAACGGGGGACTAAGACCCAATTATTAAACGGGGGACTAAGACCTGGTTCTTAAACCGGGGACAAAGACCCCGACTCTGAAACGGGGGACTGAGACCCGACTCTGAAACGGGGACAAAGACCCGGTTCTTAAACGGGGGACTAAGACCCGATTCTTAAACGGGGACAAAGACCCGGTTCTTAAACGGGGGACTAAGACCCGATTCTTAAACGGGGACAAAGACCCGGTTCTTAAACGGGGGACTAAGACCCGGTTCTTAAACGGGGGACTAAGACCCGATTCTTAAACGGGGACAAAGACCCGGTTCTTAAACGGGGGACTAAGACCCGGTTCTTTAACGGGGGACTAAGACCCGGTTCTTAAACGGGGGACTAAGACCCGATTCTTAAACGGGGAAAAAGACCCGATTCTTAAGCAGGGGACTGAGACCCGATTCACTGTTAAACCCCGCCGTGAACACGCACCGAAGCCAGCAGCGGAGTAGAGCCGGGGCCAGCCGCATCAGCCTGAGCTGTCTCATCTGAATCGGCAGCTGAGCAGGGCACCAGAGCGAGTCGGAGTCGGCGCAGCACACCAACGCGGACTAGGCAGACGTTGGCTGCCTGGGTTAGTCTAGTTCGAGCGTCGGCCGTGTCGAACGGCTCCTGGCCTAGGATGAAGGCCTGCAAGGTGGGTGCAGAAAAAAGATTACAATTTTTTTAAAGGTTAAACTGCTGCTTCAAGCGTCTGAATGCTGGTTGTTGCAGATAGCGGCTAGAGCGGCTCTTCTGCACCAGAAAGTGGCATTTAACAACACTTTTCGACACTCAAAAAAGGACAATTTCTAAAAGTCAGATAATGGCAATTTCTAATACTCGGACACTGGCACTATCTGGCATTCAGATAATTACTGATTTTAGCTATCAAAAACACTTTCTGCTTGCCAACTAGATAATAATATCTGAAAGTGTCAGATACTGGCACTCCGCGTCACACCCCAGTGTCAGATACTGGCACTCCCGGACCGTCAGACCCCAATGTCAGATACTGGCACTCCCTGACCGTCAGACCCCAATGTCAGATACTGGCACTCCCTGACCGTCAGACCCCAATGTCAGATACTGGCACTGACGCAGTCGATGCCATCAACAAACAAGGGCACCAACCTGAAGCTTGTCCATCAGTTGGCGATCAACGCCAACGCCTTGCAGACGCCGGCGAAGTCGCGCCATTGATGCGGAATCGCGCAACGCCGAGTAGACCGTCGACCAGCGCGCCGACGCGGCCTCCGACTTTGTAGCAGCGGACGAAGTGGCGGACGCCGCGGTTTTCGTGCGAGCAGTCAACAAAGCCGAATCTTTCAGAACACCGTCGGCCGCCCGTCGCCAACGATTCGACGCAGACGTCGATGTTGTCGAATCCCGGGATAGAAAGTCGACGGCGCAATCGAAATTCTCCAACAGGAAAAGGCAGCGGCGGCGCACAGAGGAGGCGGCCTCCTTGCCGGCCTGTTGGTGCTGGGCCCGGCGCAGCAGCTCCTGTTTCAGTCGGGTCTGCAGGCGGCACAGGTGCTGGAACGGCACGGAAACGTCTGGCGCAGGCGGCGGCAGCTCGGTGTCGTCAGTTTTTGAGGCCTGGTGCCAGTCTGTGGCGAGTTGCCTGAAAATTGAAAAAAAATAATATGGAGAAAAACAGGAGAACAAAAATGATGTCGGTAAGTTTCTTTTGAAGTCCTTCGAGCTGAAAGCACATTAAAAATTGCTTCTTTTCCCAGTGTGAAAGTAAAATTTCCCAGGAATCCACCCATTTTCTAGGAATCTGCTTGTTTTCTAGTAATTTACCTATTTTTAAGGAATCTAAACACTTTCTTGGAATATTGCCATTTTCCAGGAATATTGCGCCATTTCCTAGGAATCTAGAAGTTTTTAAGAATCCAAAGATATTCTACTCGTAGGGATATAAAGATTTTCTAGGAATCTTTCCATTTTAGAGGAGTCTACTTATCTTCTAGCTAGGAATCTACTCATTTTCTAGGATCTAGCCGCTTTCTTGGAATCTAACCCATTTTCTATGAATCCACGCATTGTCTAGGAATCCAACCATTTTCTAGGAATTTACCTATTTTCTAGGAATTCAACCATTTTAGAAATCTTTTTCATTTTCTTGGAATCTACTCATTTTTTAGGAATCAATCGATTTTCTTAAAGTCTACCCAATTTCTCTGCACTCGGGTTTGACTGCTTGGGTTGTTTTAATCCATGATGGATTCATGGGTCTAAGAGCAACTCAGCGGTTATCGCATCTGACTCTCGCGCCAAAATCCATGCGTTTGATACCGTTACCAGCCACATTAATTTGGGGCTGTTGTGTACGAACTTTGGTTTTCGTGCTTGTCGTGCGATTTACAACGAAGGCCAACCCCCAATGCACAGTGAAGTGTACATGCCTAACGATAAATAAAGTTAGGGCCGCTGTACACTCCTGTGTGAGTGTGTGCCTGTGCGTATGACTGTGTACGTATCCGCGCGTTTGTGTGTCTGCTCAGGGGATTCGGCGAAATGGGCAGCAATGCCTCTCGCCGGTTGTGTGACAATGTCGCTTAAAGTGCGCCAGGGTGCACACAGCCTCCCTGACTCTAACACTAATATTAAAGTGTTTCTAATCTCTCTTATCTAGTGTCTGTAATTCCGGCCTTGTCTATTATCGAGTGTCCAGTGTCTCAGCTAGTGCCACCCTCCCCGATCCTTCAGCTGCCACCCCCTCCCTCCCCGATCCTTCAGCTGCCACCCCCTCCCTCCCCGATCCTTCAGCTGCCACCCCTCCCTCCCCGATCCTTCAGCTGCCACCCCTCCCCGATCCTGCAGCTGCCACCCCCTCCCTCCCGATCCTTCAGCTGCCACCCCTCCCTCCCCGATCCTTCAGCTGCCACCCCTCCCTCCCCGATCCTTCAGCTGCCACCCCTCCCTCCCCGATCCTTCAGCTGCCACCCCCTCCCTCCCCCGATCCTTCAGCTGCCACCCCTCCCTCCCCAATCCTTCAGCTGCCACCCTCCCCGATCCTTCAGCTGCCACCCCTCCCCGATCCCTCAGCTGCCACCCTCCCCGATCCTTCAGCTGCCACCCCTCCCCGATCCTTCAGCTGCCACCCCTCCCTCCCCGATCCTTCAGCTGCCACCCTTCCCCGATTCTTCAGCTGCTACCCTCTCCGATCCTTCAGCTGCCACCCTCTCCGATCCTTCAGCTGCCACCCCTCCCTCCCCGATCCTTCAGCTGCCACCCCTCCCTCCCCGATCCTTCAGCTGCCACCCCTCCCCGATCCTTCAGCTGCCACCCCCTCCCTCCCCGATCCTTCAGCTGCCACCCTCCCCGATCCCTCAGCTGCCACCCCCCGATCCTTCAGCTGCCACCCCTCCCCGATCCTTTAGCTGCCAACCTCCCCGATCCCTCAGCTGCCACCCCTTCCCCGATCCTTCAGTTGCCACCCTCCCCGATACCTCAGCTGCCACCCTCTCCCCGATCCTTCAGCTGCCACCCTCTCCCCGATACCTCAATTGCCACCCTCTCCCCGATCCTTCAGCTGCCACCCTCTCCCCGATCAGCTCATACAACAAAACAAAGAACTCACTCTGCATAGAATCCCAAGTCCAACAGCTGCAGCATGGCAGCCATAGCCAGCCGGCAAGCCGCCAGCACCGGATGGTCAGGCGGCAGATCGACAGGCACGTGACAGCCGGCGGCCCGACTGCAGGAGTCCACCAGGCGGCTGAAACTGGTCAGCAAAGCGGAGCGATGCCGATTGGCTATCAGCAATTTCAACAATCGATTATCGCCATGCCAACCGGCAATGCTTTTATCCAAATCTACAACAACAGAGCCGGCCGAGTCGTCTGTCATCAGGGTTGATGAAGCCGATTCCGCAGCTTCCTCTTTTTCCGTGTCCACCAGGCGGCGAGGCTCGGTTCGAGCGCAGCGTAGGACGCATTCTGGCAGACTGTCGAATATGCCGCCAGTGCCTCCAGCCGCCGCTGTCTGGCAGTTTCCAGTCTCGCGAAACAGCGCGGCCAAACTAACTGAGAACAGCATAGCAACGCAGCGTTCGACGTGCAATAGCGGCGATTCGACTTCGCCTAGGGCGGGATCGGAGTTCAAATACTCGCCAATGTAGCAGGCACGCAGGGCCTCCAGAGAGTCGGCTGGGCCGCCCGGCGATGCGGCGGCTAACAGGTGAAAAGCCTCAGTAGCGTCGCGACCTTTGTGACGCAATAGGCCGCGATAGGCCGACTGGGCCAGGTCGGGTATGAGCAGCAGGTCGTAGACTCGGCCGTTGATGATCACCTGTGGGAATTGTGGCGGGTGATTGTGATAGACGATTGTTTAGTTAATATGCGAAAATGTACTTTTATTGCTTCATTTTGTAGACAATTTTTACCAGATCCAAAGAAACGGCAGAAACTGCTGGAAAATCTGACCAATAGTAAATCACTAAAGTCTATCTAAAAGTACAATAGAAATACAAGAAAGCTAGTTAAGCAAAGAGTACATCAAAAACTTCACGAAAAGGCCATCTAAAAGTACACCATCAACGCCAAAGAAAGGCACATTAAAAACTGACCTAAATAGACTCAGAAATTACAATACCAAAAAGTTACTCCTAAATTGAGTAGAAACTAAAAAGCATACCTAAAAGTACACCAGAAACTACACAGAAAAGCTGACCAAAAAATACGACAAAAAGTAAACATATAAAGTTAACCTAGAAGTACAACGAAAACTACACAGGAAAGCTGTGCGGCCTAAAAGTACAAATAAAAGTACACACACATTCAACCTAAATGTACATCGAAAAGTAACAGAAAAGTTGACCTAAAAGTATAACAAAAAGTACATAGGAAGGCTGACCTAAAAGTACAAACAAAAGTGCAGCAATAAAAGATCGCTCACCCAGCAGCCTCCAAGCAGGTTATGATTATGCACATCCACCGGCCTGATCACCGGCTGCGGCGCCACGCATTCCTCCAGATAGCGCCCGTAGGCTGTCGCGCCGGCGGCGGCGCCGCTATCGCCAAAGCTGGGCAAAGCGGCATCTTCGGCGTCCTCGCGCAGCAGATTGGCGCAGCGCCGGTTCAGCGAGTCCAAGCAGGCCAGCAGCGGCTCAACCAGCAGGCCGATTTCGTACAGGCCGGCGAACTGCTGCCCGCGATTCTCCGCAACCAGGCTGGCCAGGCTTAGCAGCAGGTCGGACAGCAGAACGCCGCAACTGCTCCGTTCCAGTAGGCCGACAGCGTAGCGCAGTCGTAGCAGGCCAAATGCGCGAGCATCGCGATTAGCCGCAATTAATAAATTGCACTGCTGCTGCACTAACACAGTTGTATAAGCCGATAATTGTTGCACTCGAATCGAATCCGCTGGCGAACGGGACACCTTGCGGATTAGGCAGCGCTGAAGCTCGGATAGCAGGTCTAGCAGGCGGCTCCATCTGTTTTTATTTGTAGAGATCATTGTTTGCATGATGACAGCTACTATAAGTAGACTCAATAGCATCTTTTGATCAATTTTACGCAGTATTTCTTTTTAAATTATTAAAATATGCGAATATTCGATACTTACTATGGGTCTACGGTGCCAGCTACAGAATAACAGAAGGAGCGCCAACTACAGAGAGGGGGCGCCAGCTACAGAGGAGGCGCCAGCTACAGAGGAGGCGCCAGATACAGGGAGAAGGCGCTAGCTACAGAGGAGGCGCCAGATACAGAGAGGGGGCGCCAACTACAGGGAGAAGGCGCCAGCTACAGAGGAGGCGCCAGATACAGGGAGAAGGCGCTAGCTACAGAGGAAGCGCCAGATACAGAGAGGGGGCGCCAACTACAGGGAGAAGGTGCCAGCTACAGAGGAGGCGCCAGATACAGAGGAGGCGCCAGATACAGGGAGAAGGCGCTAGCTACAGAGGAGGCGCCAGATACAGAGGGGGCGCCAACTACAGGGAGAAGGCGCCAGCTACAGAGGAGGCGCCAGATACAGAGAGGGGGCGCCAGCTACAGAGGAGGCGCCAGATACAGAGAGGGGCGCCAACTACAGGGAGGGGGCGCCAGCTACAGAGGAGGCACCAGATACAGAGAGGGGGCGCGAGATACAGAGAGGGCGCGGCAGCTACAGAGGAGGCGCCAGATACAGAGGGGGCGCCAACTACAGGGAGAAGGCGCCAGCTACAGAGGAGGCGCCAGATACAGAGAGGGGGCGCCAGCTACAGAGGAGGCGCCAGATACAGAGAGGGGCGCCAACTACAGGGAGGGGGCGCCAGCTACAGAGGAGGCGCCAGATACAGAGAGGGGCGCCAACTACAGGGAGGGGGCGCCAGCTACAGAGGAGGCACCAGATACAGAGAGGGGGCGCGAGATACAGAGAGGGCGCGGCAGCTACAGAGGAGGCGCCAGATACAGAGAGGGGGCGCCAACTACAGGGAGAAGGCGCCAGCTACAGAGGGGGCGCCAGATACAGAGAGGGGGCGCCAGCTACAGAGGAGGCGCCAGATACAGAGAGGGGGCGCCAGCTACAGAGGGGGCGCCAGCTACAGAGGAGCCGCCAGATACAGAGAGGGGGCGCCAGCTACAGAGGAGGCGCTAGCTACAGAGGGGGCGCCAACTACAGGGAGAAGACACCAGCTACATAGGGCGCCAGCTACAGAGGGGGCACCATCTACAGAGGGGGAACCAGGGGGGACAGAGAAGAACATATTTAGGTGTAAAAAAATCTCCCGCAGACAAAACTGCGGCAGAAAACTATTGTGCTTCAATTCACCATTAGTAGTGTGAATAGGGTTTTACGCTATCTTTTAAGACTTTGAAAGAATCCAATAGAGTATGCCGCATCGCCTACCTCGGCTGCATTGCCGGATCGGCCAGCATTTCGGCCTCCTCTTTGCACACTACTAACAGTAGGCAACGCAGAAACCTGTCCGCATCAACTCGACTAGACGGCGCTTCAAGCGAAGCCAATAGCCGACGATCGCAGATTAGCGAATCAACTAAGAGATTAACAAGGAATTTGTAGCGGGTGTTCGGCTGCTCCATGATGTCGTGCAGGGCCGCCGCTCGTTCAGTCGATGTCGGCAGAAGGAGACGCCAGGCCTTCTCCAGGCAGGCCTGAGCGCTGCGTTGAATGCCGCCGTAGCCAGCCAGGCCGCCTGTGGCCAGGTGCACTATAGCCGATTTCAGCTGGGCGGCCGTTTCTGCCGACAGTCTGGAAAGGGGAAGCGACAGAAAAAAAATGTTAGAAATGAGAAATCCGCTGATTCTGGTCTTCACTCCGTACCCACCTCACATTGCACCCACCTCACATTGCACCCACCTCACTCCGCACCCACCTCACTCCGCAAACACCTCACTCCGCACCCACCTCACTCCGCACCCACCTCACTCCGCAAACACCTCACTCCGCACCCACCTCACTCCGCACCCACCTCACTCCGCAACCACCTCACTCCACACCCACCTCACTTCGCGCACACCTCACTTCGCACCCACCTCATTCCGCACCCACGTCACTCCGCACCCACCCACTCCATCTCTCTCCCCATCCATCCTATTCAACAACAGTATTAAATATACTACACTTTTGATATATAGTCACCTAAACTTATTAGCAACACAGAGCGACAATTGCAAAGTTAGCAAATCCAGACAGGCGATGGCCGAGCACTCTCTATCCTGATTGATTGGCGCCGAGTCCGCTGTTAGCTGAGCCAACAGGCTGTACAGCTGGCGCAGGCATCGGTCAGTCAGTTCAACGCAATACGGCGCAGCCAGACTACGGGGCCGGCAATATCGCCAACAGATAAGAGTCGCGCCGGGGCTCAGCAAAGCTAGTCCGGCGAATTCGCCGATTGCCAGACGCCAGTCGGGCATTGCAGCTGGTTTCTGCTTCTGTTGCTGTTGTTGTTGAGATTGCTGAGACTGGCCGCCGCTGCCAGCCTCAATCGACGTTTGAGCCTGAGTCTTGTCGCCAATGACTGCCCAGTTCTCCAAGTAGCTGCAATAGAGAGAAATGGATAAACCTAAATAAAATAATGGAAGAGGAGTACTAGCACCAGCATTCACGTGCGTAAATCTTACAGGCGAGAGTAAAGAAAAAAAAATAAGTGAACCTTGATTTGTGATATGCCGCTGAAAGAGGGCGGATGAACAATGGCGAGAAAGAATACGACAGACGGAAGACGAAAGAAGGCAGATAAAGAAGGCGAAAGATACCAGAGAGAAGGCGAAAGATACCAGAGAGAAGGCGAAAGATACCAGAGAGAAGGCGAAAGATACCAGAGAGAAGGCGAAAGATACCAGAGAGAAGGCGAAAGATACCAGAGAGAAGGCGAAAGATACCAGAGAGAAGGCGAAAGATACCAGAGAGAAGGCGAAAGATACCAGAGAGAAGGCGAAAGATACCAGAGAGAAGGCGAAAGAGACCAGAGAGAAGGCGAAAGATACCAGAGAGAAGGCGAAAGAGACCAGAGAGAAGGCGAAAGAGACCAGAGAGAAGGCGAAAGATACCAGAGAGAAGGCGAAAGAGACCAGAGAGAAAGAGGTTGCATCCAGCATTCAGTCAAATTACAAAAAATCGAACCTATTCCAAGTAATGGAGCCATTTGCATTCAAGTCCATCCCGCTGTTATCAATGGCGCCGCTATCGTCGCTGCAGAAGGCGTACACTGGTCCGTCGCAGCCTAAATACAGACCGGACACTTGGGCAGTTGTGTACACACGAACAAAGACCTGCTGGTGCTGCTGTTGCGGTCCTCCATTAGAGCAGCAAGTTGCTCCGGCTCGACAATTCTCATTATAGGAATACACTCTACGACTGCGAGTCAATGCAAAATAGCTGGCATCGCTGACCACTAGGCGGGTGATCTGCTCACCCTCCGGCGCGGCTAGGGTCAGGGCCAACAGGCTGGACCCGCCGCTTCCGCTGCTGGTTTTCAATCGTAGCCGATGCCGACACGATTCGGCGTGGTTGAAATGCCACACGCTGACGCTAGCGGCGCTGTACCGGACTGTGCGATCCGAGTCGCCGCAGGCCAGCTGGTCGCCTGGCCGGATCTCGCGGGGTAGCAGCGTCATATCTGGTGTCAGCTGGAATTTTGGTGAGTTACTCTCGGTGTGACCTGCTGGCTTAGCTACCGCTCTCAGTGTGACCTGCTGGCTTTGCTACCGCTCTCAGTGTGACCTGATGGCTTTGCTACCGCTCTCAGTGTGACCTGATGGCTTTGCTACCGCTCTCAGTGTGACCTGCTGGCTTTGCTACCGCTCTCAGTGTGACCTGATGGCTTTGCTACCGCTCTCAGTGTGACCTGATGGCTTAGCTACCGCTCTCAGTGTGACCTGCTGGCTTAGCTACCACTCTCAGTGTGACCTGATGGCTTAGCTACCGCTCTCAGTGTGACCTGATGGCTTAGCTACCGCTCTCAGTGTGACCTGATGGCTTAGCTACCGCTCTCAGTGTGACCTGATGGCTTAGCTACCGCTCTCAGTGTGACCTGATGGCTTAGCTACCGCTCTCAGTGTGACCCGAAGCTCTGGCAGCTCACCCTTGACTCCGGCGTCAGCGGCAGCGTCACTTTGCAGGGCTCGGCGGTGGCGCTCTTCAACACGAAGGCGGCGTGCCTGGAGCCGCACACCAGCCCGGAGACGGCGGCACCAACGCCGAGTCCACCAGCAGCCACCGGCGGCCAGCCATCAATTCTGACGGCCTCGGCGTTGCGCCCGGAGCTGGCATCCAGGACCAGAAGCCGGCGGCCGCCCCGGCAAGCCAGCACCAGCCGGTGGCCTCTCTCGTACGCCGCAATGTCGACTACATCTGGCTCGGCGATGCGCTTAGCCGGCGAGTCCAAGCTGGTGTACACTAGCACGCCTACTCCCGGCTGCAGCAGTGCCACAAAATCTGACCCGGCAACCACTTTGGAGATGCGCGGCGTTGGCGCTTGCAATCGGCGAATAAGTCGACCAGTAGCCGCGTACTGCATAAGGGTTAGCCGGTCCTCGCCTTCGCCTCCGCTATCCGCCGAGTCCACGAAATTCTCCGGTATAATATCGAGGCCAGAAGCTGAGCCGGGCCCGGCCGATTCGTCCCCGATAGCGTCCGGCTGGACGCGGCGCAACGACGATGTCGACGAATTCGATGAAGACAAGCCGAGACGCCTGACGGCCAGACAGTCCAGAAAGCACATGATGTGACAGGCCACCTGGCGAAGGTCCACATTTGAGGTGCCGGGCAGGCACCAGTGCTGAATTGGCTGCCAGGCTGGCGAGCGGGGCAGCGCGTCCCGTTGAGATTCCTGCAGCCGGCGGAGCAGGCCGAGCAGCGGAGCCCGGGTCAGTCTGGCCGGCTTGCCCGCTCGCCGCAAATCGGCCAGGGTCTGCACCAGGTCCAGCAGGGCGGACAGGCGGCCCTCCTGGAAGCGGAAATCGCCCGGGTGGAGGGGAGTTCGATTGGAGGGTTCGCGTGAATTATACATGCCCAACACCCGGCCGACCCGTTCGATTGGGGTAAGTCGCAAAAACGCCGACCCGAAAAATACAGACGTAGTACTAATTAGCTGACGAGATATTTAGCCTTAATAATACAGTCATAGTTACTCCTGCCGTTTACCCAAAATTACGTTAGTTTTTTCTGTTTTTTATAGGTAAGGCGCATTTTTGGTCAAAAAGTAAGTTGCACGTCCGGGTAAAATTTTGAAGTTGGGCATGTATGGCGGGAACGAAGTCCACTTCAGACAGGTTCTTCAGAAAGGTTACTGGCTGTCTTTCACGATCTCTTCTTCATTTAATCTTCCCAGGCACTGACAACTGCTCGATTCCTCCTTTCCTCACAATATGGCCAACGAACTCCAACTTCTCTCTACAACAACCAGCTCTTAGCGAAACACCTTCATTCGCTGTGTGACTGGTCCAGCTCACTCTCAGGATGCGCCTCGAAAAAGCAAAACTCTATTGCCTCGATTCTTCTCTCCATGAGAATGAGCATACACTAATTTTAATCCACTAATAAAGAAAGACAATGAACCTTCAAGTATAAGCGATGAAAACGGTACACAGGCCAATAAGCGTCCCTGGGTCACTTGCGTCGCCCCATAGTCGTTCCAGATAACACAGGTAAAATAGGAAACAAGTGACTATAGACGATTCTAAAACGATGAGATAAAAACGATGAGATTTTACAGCTCAAGTGATGCGTTCGTGACTCATAATAATAAAAAAATATAATTTATTACAGCTGCCCCAATGGGCAGATGTGCAACCGCATTGGGCGGAGCATCCGAAGGCTGCGTACGGCTGTTCAGTCCAAGGACTGGGGGGTCGCCACACACCCTCAATTGCCCCAGCTAAAGCTGGCACCCATTTTACAGCTGGGTGAACTGAAGCAATGCAGAGTTGTTTGCAATGACTCTTTAGCGATTTTTGTCACGGTAACGCTTTCAACGGGATTAAAGGTCATCCAGAGTTACACAAAGGTTATTCAGTGCACACAAAAATAGGTCATTGCGATGAGCATAAACAGGTCAATCAGTGCAAACAAAACTCAATTCATTCGGTGCACAAAACAAAATGATTATTAGACTATAAAAAGGTCATCTCTCACCTGAAAGTGCAGATGCACCAATAGCGCCAGGCAGACTCGGCGCACCCCGATCGGCGCCTCCCCGGCGCAGGCGGTGTCGCGCAGGAAAGCGGCGCCGCGTTCGAAAATACAAATCCAGGGCGACTGCGATTGGTCGGCAGGCGAGCCGCCAATTGAGGCGAGGCCTCTGCCCAGGGGCAGCTGTTCAACTTGGCGCAGCATGTCGTCTAGCAGCTCCTGGCACATCGCCAAATCGGCGCCAGAATCTTCGTGGCCAGCAGCCGGGCCGGAGGAGCGCCAGGCGCGGCGAAGAAAAGCGAATGCGAACGAGGCGCCGCAGTTGGCGAACACTTCGCCTAGAGAGCGCGCCGGCGGCTGCGCGGGCGGCAGGGCCGGAGCGGACGACACGGACGAAGGCAGCTCCGCCGGTAGCAGGTCGACGAATGCCGACGAATTGTCGCCGATGCCGTTGCAGGCTTCTTCGTCAACGCCTCTTCCGTCGATGGCGCCGGTCGTGGCGGAGTCGTCAGCTACGGGATGGCCGTCGCAGCAGGCGAGGATTTCGGCGTGTCGAGGCAGCAGCTGGCGCAGCAGGCGGTCGCAGTAGGTGCTCGAGGCGCCGATGCTGGTGCGGAATTGATGCAGCAATTTCTGCGAACTTATTACACTATAACTGACTGATGGGAGATTCTCTGACTGACTGATGGGAGATTCTCTGGCTGACTGATGGGAGATTCTCTAACTGACTGATGGGAGATTCTCTGACTGACTGATGGGAGATTCTCTGGCTGACTGATGGGAGATTCTCTGGCTGACTGATGGGAGATTCTCTGACTGATTGGAGATTCTCTGACTGACTGATGGGAGATTCTCTGGCTGACTGATGGGAGATTCTCTGACTGATTGGAGATTCTCTGACTGATTGGAGATTCTCTGACTGACTGATGGGAGATTCTCTGGCTGACTGATGGGAGATTCTCTGGCTGACTGATGGGAGATTCTCTGGCTGACTGATGGGAGATTCTCTGGCTGACTGATGGGAGATTCTCTAACTGACTGATGGGAGATTCTCTGGCTGACTGATGGGAGATTCTCTAACTGACTGATGGGAGATTCTCTAACTGACTGATGGGAGATTCTCTGGCTGACTGATGGGAGATTCTCTAACTGACTGATGGGAGATTCTCTGACTGACTGATGGGAGATTCTCTGGCTGACTGATGGGAGATTCTCTGGCTGACTGATGGGAGATTCTCTAACTGACTGATGGGAGATTCTCTGACTGACTGATGGGAGATTCTCTAACTGACTGATGGGAGATTCTCTAACTGACTGATGGGAGATTCTCTGGCTGACTGATGGGAGATTCTCTGGCTGACTGATGGGAGATTCTCTAACTGACTGATGGGAGATTCTCTGGCTGACTGATGGGAGATTCTCTGACTGACTGATGGGAGATTCTCTGGCTGACTGATGGGAGATTCTCTGGCTGACTGATGGGAGATTCTCTAACTGACTGATGGGAGATTCTCTGACTGACTGATGGGAGATTCTCTGGCTGACTGATGGGAGATTCTCTGACTGACTGATGGGAGATTCTCTAACTGACTGATGGGAGATTCTCTAACTGACTGATGGGAGATTCTCTGGCTGACTGATGGGAGATTCTCTGGCTGACTGATGGGAGATTCTCTAACTGACTGATGGGAGATTCTCTGGCTGACTGATGGGAGATTCTCTGGCTGACTGATGGGAGATTCTCTAACTGACTGATGGGAGATTCTCTAACTGACTGATGGGAGATTCTCTGGCTGACTGATGGGAGATTCTCTAACTGACTGATGGGAGATTCTCTGACTGACTGATGGGAGATTCTCTGGCTGACTGATGGGAGATGCTCTGACTGACTGATGGGAGATTCTCTGACTGACTGATGGGAGATTCTCTGACTGACTGATGGGAGATTCTCTGACTGACTGATGGGAGATTCTCTAACTGACTGATGGGAGATTCTCTGGCTGACTGATGGGAGATTCTCTAACTGACTGATGGGAGATTCTCTGGCTGACTGATGGGAGATTCTCTGACTGATTGGAGATTCTCTGACTGACTGATGGGAGATTCTCTGACTGACTGATGGGAGATTCTCTGACTGACTGATGGGAGATTCTCTAACTGACTGATGGGAGATTCTCTGGCTGACTGATGGGAGATTCTCTAACTGACTGATGGGAGATTCTCTGGCTGACTGATGGGAGATTCTCTGACTGATTGGAGATTCTCTGGCTGACTGATGGGAGATTCTCTAACTGACTGATGGGAGATTCTCTAACTGACTGATGGGAGATTCTCTAACTGACTGATGGGAGATTCTCTAACTGACTGATGGGAGATTCTCTGGCTGACTGATGGGAGATTCTCTAACTGACTGATGGGAGATTCTCTGGCTGACTGATGGGAGATTCTCTGACTGATTGGAGATTCTCTGACTGACTGATGGGAGATTCTCTGACTGACTGATGGGAGATTCTCTGACTGACTGATGGGAGATTCTCTAACTGACTGATGGGAGATTCTCTGGCTGACTGATGGGAGATTCTCTAACTGACTGATGGGAGATTCTCTGGCTGACTGATGGGAGATTCTCTGACTGATTGATGGGAGATTCTCTGACTGACTGATGGGAGATTCTCTAACTGACTGATGGGAGATTCTATAACTGACTGATGGGAGATTCTCTAACTGACTGATGGGAGATTCTCTGGCTGACTGATGGGAGATTCTCTGACTGATTGGAGATTCTCTGGCTGACTGATGGGAGATTCTCTAACTGACTGATGGGAGATTCTCTAACTGACTGATGGGAGATTCTCTGGCTGACTGATGGGAGATTCTCTAACTGACTGATGGGAGATTCTCTAACTGACTGATGGGAGATTCTCTGGCTGACTGATGGGAGATTCTCTAACTGACTGATGGGAGATTCTCTGGCTGACTGATGGGAGATTCTCTGACTGATTGGAGATTCTCTGACTGACTGATGGGAGATTCTCTAACTGACTGATGGGAGATTCTCTAACTGACTGATGGGAGATTCTCTAACTGACTGATGGGAGATTCTCTGACTGACTGATGGGAGATTCTTTCATTTGATTTAGTGAGATTCTTTCAGTTACACCTTTTAGCTCGTACACCCTAATCTGTTTGATTTGCGCCATAAATTCGCTCACCGATGCCCGATTCGCCCAACCACTTGGCGAAGCTCGTCCGCCCGGCGCCTGCAAAACTGAGCATTTCGTTCTGGCCGACCAATCGACCACAGCGCGGCTGGATGAGGCAGGGCCAGTCCAGCATCCTGGCATTGAGCCAATGCAGCTATACCAGCGCTACCCTGTTTAGCATCAGCTTCATCGACTAGCAACTCTCTAGTCAAAAGCTGTTCAATATGAGCTCCCCCGATACCAAAGCTGTCATCAGCATTGCCAGAGCTGTTTTGACGCAGCCGAAGATAGGCCTGACCATCTGGCGAGGCTAGCCACTGATTCCAAGCAGCATCATCAGCTGACAGCATGCTCGTCTAGACAACTGTCTGTGACAGTTTTTATTTGTCTTAATTAGTCCAAACTCTGAAAATTTTAGGGTTAATTTTAACTATTTGAAGTTATTGATATTTAATACAAATTACAATAGACAATAGTTAGCAGGTCCTTAACTAGGGGTGGGACAAGATCTTTATCTTGATCTCAAGATCTTGGCACTTTTCTCAATTTTGATCTCAGTTTTGAGGTCTCAAAAAAGTCAAGATATATTAATATTATGTTAAATTATGTCATAATTTTGTTTTGTTTTTCGATAACATTTTGTTTTCATACTATATATAACAGTATAAAATTTAAATGATAAATAAAATATAAAAACAAGACTAAAGTATTTAAAGTACAAATGAAAATGTGGCAAAGATATTTCTTTTTCTTCATAGATATTTTAATAATATAAAATAAAATGCATACAGATTTTTGCCATAGAAAGTAATAAAATATAATGACAATATATATATATATACGAGGCTGATGTGTCTCAGTTTTCTGGTTGCTCTGGGCTGTGGTGTTATTACTGAGAGTCCCACTGCTATCACCAGTGATATACTTGGCTTCCTGGCTTCTGTGGTAGGGTGGACTGCTATTGTCTGAGGCAACCTTGCTGAGTATACTTGTGGGGGCTAAGACTGGGGAGAAATCTAAGATCAAGGGTACTGCTGCCACTAGCGTGGGGACCATAGGATCTGAAATGAAGGGGTCTGTTTGGGTTCCATGCAAATAAATAACTCTTGAACAACTAGTCTCAGATATTTCAATGTCCAAATGACAGGACTCAATGGTAGCAAATGGCCTAAGTGGCGCAGTCCTGGCACTGACAAATGTCTGCACTCGGGCGTGTCTGAGTTTAGATCTCAGAGGACCCTAACTCCAACTAACCTAATAGCTACATCTTGTGCAAATGGGCAGCAAGAAATAGGTCTATGCGCCTGAAGCAGCAATAGACTTGCACTAACTAGTCTTGCACAGATGGGTGGCAAGGAAATAGGTCTATGTGCCTGCAAGCAGCAATAGACTCTAGGCTTACCTAAAGCTAACAGCTATTTCTTAGAATTGCTCATGAGTGCTGCGACTACACACTCACTCTTACTCTTATATTTCCACCTGTGTCGCAAATAGACAAACAGCAGAATGGCTTCAGCCAACTGATTTCCTGCCAATAGGGTAGGCTGGAAAACCAGAGCTATAGCACTAGCAATGCTCTATCAAGACCTGCTTAGGAGCTTGCTTTCTGCTTGAGCGCTGCAATGCTCTACCAAGACCTGCTCAGGAGCTTGTATCTGCTTCTAGTGATGCTTTGCTCTACCAAGACCTGCTCAGGAGCTTTGCTTCGCTGTTAACCGGCACTAGAGCGCTGAACTTGGAGAAAGCTCTCGACAAGTCCTCACGAGGCAGTTCTGAGGAGAAATTCAGACAAATGGCCTACATGCATTGATATAGAATGTGGATGGAGTGTTTGGGCATTTCATGGACTGACCATAGAATGGCAGCCCAAAAAGTGCAGATAATGATGCACAACAGATATTGATTAAACATGGGGGGAGAGTAGCTTGTATGAAGTGCCAACAGAGCTTCAAGCCACCAGTGAAAATAGCATGCCAAATTTGGGCTTGTGCGCACAAGGCTACACAAAGAAAGGGTTTGGCTTGGGACATGGGGTCTGCAAAACCCTCAGTCTAAAAATAGAATGATGCATAGGGAGAGGCTTGGATAGCGGAGGAACAAGAAAGCAAAGAGGAGAAGGTCCAGCAAGCACGCAAGAGGAGGAGTGCAACTAACTAGACTTGCATACACTGAGCAATTGTACATAGCAGGCTAGGCAACAATAGTACAGGCAAGCATCAAATTTGGTGGCTTCCACTAACTAACCCTAGGCTAGAAAAACTTCCTAATTTCCTATGTTAATGGGCCTCATTATGATGACTCAATTGTGCCATATTGTGCAACTTTTTAGCACCAAGGAAGGCTGCTTAGAGTGCATGGAGGCACCAGAACAGTTTCTATTCCAGATACTAGCAGTGGACAGAAGTGCCTAAGATGTGACTGTGGCCCTATGCTTGCAGCAGAAGGCTACAGCCACATCAAGGCCAACTCTTCTGTTGGAAGAAAAAGGGAAAGAACTCCCATCACTGGAATCCTATGCCTCAAATCCATCAGCTAAATCCGATGACCCAAATCCCATCATCCAAGTGCTTTCCAAAATCCATCAAAATCCTTTCTATGAAACAGAAATCCCTCAAAGTCTTCTCCATGAAATAAAATGCCTAAAAATCCTCTCTATGAAACAGTAACAGATATTCATAAAAATTCTTTCCATGAAACAGATATTCATCAAAATTCTCTCTGTAAAACAGACACTCATCAAAATGGGTCACTATCATAAACCTGAAAAATCACAACTCCAAAAGCACTTCCTATCATAAACCCAAAATATCACAAACCCGAAATATCATCTCTGAAAAACAAAATAGCAATGCCTATCATGAACCCAAAATATCAGAAACCCAAAAAATCACAACTCCAAAAAAACCAAAAATGGCAAAATAGCATTGCCCATCAAAAACCCAAAATACCACAAACCCAAAATATCATAACTCCAAAAGTGTTAGCAATGCCCATCATAAACCCAAAATATCATAATTCCAAAAACCAAAATAGTGTTGGACATTGATAGAACTTCCAGAGTTATGATATTTTGGGTTTTTGATATTTCGGGTTTATGATAGGCAATGCTATTTTTGTTTTCGGAGATATGATATTTCAGGTTTGTGATTTTTTAGGTTTATGATATGCGTTGCTAGCAATTTTGGAGTTATGATATTTTGGGTTTATGATACTTTAGGTTTTATGATGCGGGTTGCTATTTTGTTTTTCAGAGTTGTGATTTTTTGAGGTTTATGATATTTTGGGTTTATGATGTATGTTGCTATCAATTTTGGAGTTATGATATTTTGGGTTTATGATATTTTGGGTTTGTGATATTTTGGGTTTATGATGGAAAGCACTTTTCAGAGTTGTGATTTTTAAGGGTTTGTAATGCCCCCATCAAAATTCTCTCCCTGAAACAGAACTCCATCAAAATCCTTTCCATGAAACTTTAATCCATTAAAATCCTTTCCATGAAACCGATATTCACCAAAATTCACTCTGTTAAACAAATATCTATCAATATTATCTCCTTTAAGCAGAAATCTATCAATTTAATCATTAGACTATTAAATGGGAGTGTATTGAAAATGCCTCTAATTGTTTGGCTTAAATATGTGCAAAGAAAAGGATTCAGTGGTTAGGGTTAGGCCTAGGGTTAGGGTTAGAGCTGCACAATGCTGCCTGTTAAAAGGCATCAATAATAAAAAATTAACCAATTGAATCAATTAATTGCAAAATTGATTTCTTAGTCAGTCAGTATCAGTCTCAGTTAAAGTTAACAAAATGATTGCACAATCTATATCAACTCTCCAATACATAGCTGCATTTAGAAGTTGAAGCCTCCAAATTTATTTATTGCGTCTTGCAAAAAAAGTACAATCTTTGCAGAAAGTTAAAAAATTATAGAAATTGTTTTTTAAATGCTGTGCTTTTAGTTTTTATACTTAAAACAAAAAACTTATATCTCCAAACTTAGCATTGAAAGATCTTTCCAGCAATATAAGTCTCTTCTCGCAAAGTTCAAAACTCAAGGAACAGTTAATGTTTGAAATCTCCCAGTTTAAAGCATTGAATTTTTTAGTCTACATTCATTGCCTGTTACAGTGAGAGGCTTGGCAAGTTTATGCATTGAATTTTATTGTCCACCAATTAGCAAGGGTCCAAGTGTATACACACAGTCACTTAATTAGAACAGTCCTATCCCCCCACTGGAGAGAAAATACACTGCTAAGATAGCAAAAAGTTGTGGCATAATCATTCAAAATCACTCAATTTTCTGCTTTTTTCACAGACTTAATTTTAAAAATTTCAACATTAAAATAGTATATTTGTTGCATAGGAAAATTCTGCATTGATATATATAAGTCCCACATTTGAGTTGGCAGCGTCTAGGAGAAGATACGTATTAAACCTGGCCAGTTGATCAATCAATTCAGGGGGGCGTAGATTGCTAGTATTATTACTAAATAGAAAGTATAATATAAAAAATATAGGCCTAGTATAGAAAAAATAAATTCTAGTATAGAATTTAGAAAAAATATAGGATAGAATGAGGAATAGCTAAGTTAAAAAACTACAGTTTCATTTTGAATTTTGTGATTTAGTTCTGATTTCTAATTCAAAATTTACTAGTGCTAATAGTAACTAAACTAAAAGTAACTAAAGTTACTAGGGGCTAATAATAGCAATGCTAGTGGCAATAGTATTCATTTCATAATTCATTATGAAGGCATATTAGCAAAAAAGTTGATTGGCTGTTTGGCACTGCTGCATTTTACTCAAATAACTTAAACACAACTTCTCTATACCGTTAAGCGTTACACAATGGAATGCAGTAAAGTAAAAGATTGCCAGGTCCAGGAAAACTATTCTGAATCTGAATACTAAGGAAAGCTACTCAGAATACAAACGTTTATTTAACCAGCACACAGCATCAGGCAGCTGAAGTTCCATTGAAGTGCTGGGGTCATTTGGTGTTGCAGGTGCATCCAAGAATGCACGAATTACAATTTTACTATTAAATAAGCAGTGGTAACAAAATAGATTCCTGGAATCTTGAATTCAACTAAGAATTTAAATTAATGTTCTCCGTTTAAAACTCTATAGTTTGCATAGAATTAGGCGAATAAGTAAGTTAAAAGTAACTTTTACTAAATTACGCATTCTTTAAATGACTCTCTCTTTAACTAAATAACACATTTAATGCTTATTTGTTTAATTGTTTGCATCTAAGACAGCATATTTTAACTTTAAAGTTTTACGAGAAATTTCTGGAACAGATATCGCAATCGCAAATATATCATTATCAATTGAGTGGACCGCTTCTACATAATATATTCCAAGGGAATGGCCACTGAAGAAGCACTTCCTCCGGAAAACCCAGGTATTTTTAATGCAACGACAAGGCTTATAAGATCTACTTAAGAACATGCAGTTATCGATGCTAGACTATAGATTGTAGTCACTACAATGTATTGTAGTAAAACGTGACACAATATTTGTATAAAAAATGGTCAGGATGAACTTGAAAGTAAATCCTAGTGAGCCTAATTATTTCCTTTTTTAATTTTCAGAGGATACCGCCGTGCAGGAATTGAAAAAGAGAATCGCTGACGCTTTTGAGATATTCGACCACGAAGCAAATCAAACCGTCGACGTCAGAGAAGTCGGAACGATTATTCGTTCTCTTGGCTGCTGTCCTACAGAAGGTGAACTCCATGACATTCTCAAAGAAATGGAAGAAGAAGAGCCACTGCCGTACGTCACTTTCGATGCATTCCTTGGTGTTGCGATGAAGATTTTGCAAGAGAAACGCTACAAGCCTGCACTAGAAGATCAGCTACTAAAGGCATTTCAGGTGTTAGACATTGAGAACAACGGCTATCTGACAAAAGAAGAAATCGAGAAGTACATGGTGGAGGAAGGTACGACTACCATAACTTTAATTTCGTTAAAGCTGATTTAGCTCCAAATGGCCTTTTTTACATATATCGATTACAAAAACTTTCAGGCGAGCCATTTTCCACCGAGGAGCTGGAGGAGATGCTCTCGGCAGCCATTGATCCAGAAAAGGGCACCGTAATCTACAAAGAGTACGTGCCGCTCCTTGTTGTTGACGACGCTGTCTAAAGCTCTATCTGAACGTCACAACGAATTCGCGTTTTATATGAGATTGGAATTTTATTATATTGACTCTTTTATTTCCTGATCCAGCGTCAATGATGTACAATTCTCTGCTGCTAAATCATAAAATATTAATTGTTCCCTTTTTAAGTTTCATCAAGTATAAAGAATTAACGACAAGTGCGTATCAGTGAACTAAATAAAAATATACAACGTCGCCTCTCTTGCTCCTGCGTAAAACAAGAAGTAGGAAGCTCAAGCAAATCCAAATCGAAGGCATCATGGCTAGCTTTATTCGCTATTGACATACTTTAATAGTTACTACCAGTAGTATCGTGTAGAAGCATTCAGTAAGAATTTTCTTGCAAGAATTCTTCACCGAGATTCTCCCGTCCAGAATTTCTTTCCCCGGTTTCGATTATAAACGCAGACCTTCCGACTGTGCCAGGGGAAAATCATAGAGATGCATCTGAGCTTCATCAGTAGACACCCACAGCAGACTCTCAGCTTCAGCAGTAGACACCCACAGCAGACTCTCAGCTTCAGCAGTAGACACCCACAGCAGACTCTCAGCTTCAGCAGTAGACACCCACAGCAGACTCTCAGCTTCATCAGGAGATAGACACCCACAGCAGACTCTCAGCTTCATCAGGAGATAGACACCCACAGCAGACTCTCAGCTTCATCAGTAGACACCCACAGCAGACTCTCAGCTTCATCAGCTAGACAGGATCGGCTCTGGAAGCCCTGGCCAACCTGGAAGAGTCCGGCCTGATGGAGAAGAAGGGTTTCGAACAGCTGGCCAAATAGAGAATCCACATCAGGAACATTAAAAAAGTTGTCCACGCCGTGCACTTTATCCACACAACGAAAATTACACTACTACACTACTACTCAAATCTGAACTAAGTACTATATGGTGATAAATATTCATGCGATATTTTATGGATTGTATTTTTTAAAAATACATTCAGCCAAAAATTTGATGTTATAGATGTTCAAGAGATCAAGTATCAGAGTATGGGTGACTGGCTTGAGGAAATCAACAACATTCTCATTTAGATTTATTTTTGTGATGACACTCGGTTTTTTATGGAAATGCCAAGCTCAAGTGTTCTCAAATCGCAGTGTAAACCCTCCATCCTCTGCAGAATAGTAGATCTCCGCTAAACACTCCATCCTCTGCAGAGTAAATCTCCGCTAAACCCTCCATCCTCTGCAGAATAGTAGATCTCCGCTAAACACTCCATCCTCTGCAGAGTAAATCTCCGCTAAACACTCCATCCTCTGCAGAGTAGATCTCTGCTAAACACTCCATCCTCTGCAGAGTAGATCTCCGCTAAAACCTCCATCCTCTGCAGAGTAGATCTCCGCTAAAACCTTCATCCTCTGCAGAGTAGATCTCCGCTAAAACCTCCATCCGCTGCAGAGTAGATCTCCGCTAAACACTCCATCCTCTGCAGAGTAGATCTCCGCTAAACACTCCATCCTCTGAAGAGTAGGTCTCCGCTAAACCCTCCATCCTCTGAAGAGTAGATCTCCGCTAAACACTCCATCCTCTGAAGAGTAGATCTCCGCTAAACACTCCATCCTCTGCAGAGTAGATCTCCGCTAAACACTCCATCCTCTGAAGAGTAGATCTCCGCTAAACCCTCCATCCTCTGAAGAGTAGATCTCCGCTAAGCCCTCCATCCTCTGAAGAGTAGATCTCCGCTAAACACTCCATCCTCTGAAGAGTAGATCTCCGCTAAACCCTCCATCCTCTGCAGAGTAGATCTCCGCTAGACCCTCCATCCTCTGAAGAGTAGATCTCCGCTAAGCCCTCCATCCTCTGCAGAGTAGATCTCCGCTAAACCCTCCATCCTCTGCAGAGTAGATCTCCGCTATACCCTCCATCCTCTGCAGAGTAGATCTCCGCTAAACCCTCCATCCTCTGCAGAGTAGATCTCCGCTAAACCCTCCATCCTCTGCAGAGTAGATCTCCGCTAAACCCTCCATCCTCTGCAGAGTAGATCTCCGCTAAACCCTCCATCCTCTGCAGAGTAGATCTCCGCTAAACCCTCCATCCTCTGCAGAGTAGATCTCCGCTAAACCCTCCATCCTCTGAAGAGTAGATCTCCGCTAGACCCTCCATCCTCTGCAGAGTAGATCTCCGCTAAACCCTCCATCCT
Source organism: Macrostomum lignano (assembly GCA_002269645.1). NCBI lineage: Eukaryota > Metazoa > Platyhelminthes > Macrostomidae > Macrostomum > Macrostomum lignano. The sequence continues at coordinate 97,602 of NIVC01002279.1, read as the reverse complement.
CTGCAGAGTAGATCTCCGCTAAACCCTCCATCCTCTGCAGAGTAGATCTCCGCTATACCCTCCATCCTCTGCAGAGTAGATCTCCGCTAAACCCTCCATCCTCTGCAGAGTAGATCTCCGCTAAACCCTCCATCCTCTGCAGAGTAGATCTCCGCTAAACCCTCCATCCTCTGCAGAGTAGATCTCCGCTAAACCCTCCATCCTCTGCAGAGTAGATCTCCGCTAAACCCTCCATCCTCTGAAGAGTAGATCTCCGCTAGACCCTCCATCCTCTGCAGAGTAGATCTCCGCTAAACCCTCCATCCTCTGCAGAGTAGATCTCCGCTAAACCCTCCATCCTCTGCAGAGTAGATCTCCGCTATACCCTCCATCCTCTGCAGAGTAGATCTCCGCTAAACCCTCCATCCTCTGCAGAGTAGATCTCCGCTTAAATTCTCTGCAAAGCACAGCTATGCACTGGCCATCCCACCAGCCAGAGAAGAGAGCAGTTTTCAAGCAGTACGCATAAAAGTCTGCTGAAATCAATCAGCCAGTCGGGTCAGTTCAGTCTGCCAACAGTATTGCCGAACCGCATGCCTCTGCGCTGCGGTGGTGCCGTCTTCGCCTCCTTGGCAGCAGCGGCGGCGGCCCCCTTGCGGCACCGAGTGCAGTAGCAGGTCAGGGCCACCGCGGCAGCCAGCACCGCCACAGAGCAGCTGATCACCAGGTAGTGCCACCATTGAAGACGCACCGCGGCGCCTCCGACGCCTTTACCGCCAGTAGTCTGACTGTCGGCTCTGGTAGCAACAATCGGCAGGCTGCACAGTTCAAATAAGGACGCAGCGATGCGGTAGGCCCGAGCGCTCATTGAAATTATGGAATTCGATGAAATTTACTGAAGACTCAAATCATTTTGCATTTTTGATTGGCCATGTTATTTTTATCCATGCTGTAAATTTCTGAAATCTTATTCTTAGAATCATCCAATTGCAAGCAGAGTAATATTTCTAGTCCGTACAGACCAATAGGAATTCGCTATTCAATTTTTCTGTCAAAGATATCCACCCGAAACAAAACGTTTGAAGTAAAATAACACACTCTAATTTATTATTATAAATCAAGTCTACAAAATGAAAATAGTCATTGATATTAACAAAGACGAAAAATATTTAATCGAACTATGAAGCATGCAAATGAAAATATGAATTTAATATGTATCAAGACTACCAGAGCCTACCACAAACAATTCCGCAGTGGATATGCGCCAAATATAATAAAGTAGTAAGCCTATTGACAATTACAAAAAATATTAAAATTCTACTGTAAGTCAGCTTGATGCGATGTGCAATTCGCACGCATTATACTGATCTCTGTAGCAAAGAGAGTAGTATTCTAGATTATTAACACAGAATAGTAAAAATGTAATGGCCATGCACTACTTGGATGAGGAAATTACAACTAATTAAAATAAAAGTCAAATATAAACAGGCAACAGGATTGGCTATTCAGTGGCGGAAATAGGGGGGGGGATATGGGGATATACCACCCCATTTTGATGAACCAATCACAACGTTGTATTAAAAGTGACCTTGAAAATTACCAAGGCCGTTTGTTTCTACTAGCTACCGGCTCAGATAAGTCACATGGCAATTGTTCTATCCAATGACAACGTCGTACTAACGAGCGCAGAAGTGACCTTGGGAATCTCCCGACCGTTTGTTTCTAATAGTTGAATCGTTATATAGGCTCAGATCAGTCACGTGACAAATGTTTACTCCAATAACAACGTCGGTATAGAAGTGACCTTGGAAAGGCCCCACCGTTTCTACTAATTACTACTAACTAAATCGTGATTGACTCAGTAGTCACGTGCCACATTCCGTCCAGTAACTAATGGCTTATCATAGTTAGCGTGCTGTAATTCTATTACCTTAACAGAATAGTGAACATAAAAAGCATTTGGTTATTAAGATTTCGTCCACTAATCCAGTAAATGAATAAAAATCGACTTATTTAAATGTCAACTGAGCTTGGGTTCATGATAAAACTTTACCTAGTTTATGAGTTAAACAAACAGATTAATTTAAACAAAGCTTCTCGATCTCACTCCAACCGAAACGCATCTAATCATGAACCCATCTAACGATTCACAATGGCGTTGAAATCTCGCGGTCGAACAGGCCGGAAAGCGACGTTGACCTACGAGGCGGATACTCGGAAATCGGCGCCAGGCGTCGGTTGATGGTGAACCGGCTGGGACCGCCGCTTCCGCTGCTTCCGCCGCCGCCACCGTCAGGCAGAAACATGGCACCCCGCTGCGGCAGCCTTCTGCGCGCTCCGCTGCCGCCGCCGCCACCTCCTCCAGCGCCATTTTCCGCGCCGCCGCCTAGCGCGGACTTGAAGCCAACCAGAACGAAGCCCGGCTCGCGGCCCGACACGTGGCTGAGAGTCGGCCTTGGGGCCGAGTGCGACCGCTTCACCGCCGCAACTCGGCGATTCACCGACCCGCCGCCGCTGCCGCCGCCACCTCCTCCGCCTGCTGCACCTCGCCGACCGCTCTTTGTCTTTGCAGTCTTTGTCTGCTTGAACGATGGCGCCGCCGGGTCGTAGGTTTTGTTGCTGA
>NIVC01002279.1:0-90000 GCA_002269645.1 Macrostomum lignano | reverse complement strand
GGATGGGCAGCGTCGGGATGGATGGGCAGCGTCGGGATGGGTGGACAGCAGTCGCTGCAGCTCACCAGCCGGCCATCAGGTTGCCCCCAGTCTGGCCCGTGTTGAAGACCCTCGGCAGCTCGGGCCGCAGGCAGACTAGGCCGGACCGCAGCATGTACCGCCGCAGGTAGCTGTCAAACTCGCGCTCGGGCCATTGGGCTCGGGCGTCGGGCCAGGCCTCGTGGCGAATCATCCAGCCGAGGCCAGGGAAGAAGTCGGTTCGGTGGACGGCGACGGCACCGCGGATGCCGACGTCGACGAGGCCCAGGATGGCGTTGTCGTGCCAGGCGGAGACGCAGAATACGCTGGGATCGCGGTCTAAGACGGGGGCCAGCGACTTCAGGAGAGTCCGGGTGGGTTTCGGGTGGCTTTGGATTAGGCTTGAGACTGAACTGTGTTTCAGGTAGTTGATATGTGTTTCAGGTGGCTGAACTGTGTTTCAGGTGGCTGAACTGTGTTTCAGGTGGCTGAACTGTGTTTCAGGTGGCTGAACTGTGTTTCAGGTGGCTGAACTGTGTTTCAGGTGGCTGAACTTTGTTTCAGGTGGCTGAACTGTGTTTCAGGTAGTTGATATGTGTTTCAGGTGGCTTAACTGTATTTCAGGTGGCTGAACTGTATTTCAGGTGGCTGAACTGTGTTTCAGGTGGTTGAACTGTGTTTCAGGTGGCTGAACTGTGTTTCAGGTGGCTGAATTGTGTTTCAGGTGGCTGAATTGTGTTTCAGGTGGCTGAACTGTGTTTCAGGTAGTTGACACTGTTTCAGGTAGTTGACACTGTGTTTCAGGTAGTTTAAACTGTGTTTCAGGTGGTTGAACTGTGTTTCAGGTAGTTGACACTGTGTTTCAGGTAGTTTAAACTGTGTTTCAGGTGGTTGAACTGTGTTTCAGGTGGTTGAACTGTGTTTCAGGTGGTTGAACTATGTTTCAGGTGGTTGAACTATGTTTCAGGTGGTTGAACTGTGTTTCAGGTGGTTGAACTATGTTTCAGGTGGTTGAACTATGTTTCAGGTAGTTGACGCTGTGTTTCAGGTAGTTGAAACTGTATTTCAGATACTTGACGCTGTTTCAGGTAGTATTTTCATTTTCAGAAGATTGATCAGGGTCATTGAGGCCCGTTCGAGTCCACATGCCAGGTGAATGCGCGCTATTACCTGAAAGTAGCGAAAGAAATCGGCGGCAATCAGCAGGTCGTCTTCCAGCACGATGACCCGATTGAACTGCCGATGGATCAGTACGTAATCCAGCGCATCCAGGTAGTGTCGGGTGATTCTCCTCACCCTGTTCTTATCGCTGCCAGTCAACCGCGCCAGACCCCGCTGCCACTCGATTTCGCCAGTCGCCGCCAGCGGCTCCAACGCCGCCGAAGTCATCGGGTCGTCCGAGTCTTGCGAGACGATGATTGGAAATTGGGCGGCGCTGGGCCGGTAGGCGGCCACCTGGCGGATGAGCAGCTGCACCTCTGGTCGGCTGGCTGCCATGATCAGCACGGCCGTGGGAGCTTCGTGTACGGGACTTGGCTGAGCAGACAACGATGCGATCGGGCTCAACCGGCTGAGCAGGCCAATCAGCAGCGGCATCAGCCCGAGCAGCAGCAGGGTCAGCAGGCAAGCTGGCTGAAGCAAAGCGCGTTGAAGGCTTCGCACAGGAAGACAGCTGACAACTGCTGCTGCTACTGACAGCTGCGGCATCGCGTCGGAGAACAGAAAAGTCTGTGTTGTGGGAACGCAAACATCTTGGAGTTTCATTAATACAAAGAGACCTGTATGCAAACAAAGACCAGGCCTGCATTCACCTGAAAACAAGGCTCAAGGTAAAGTCAGGAGCCTTAAAACCAGCATCTATCGTGCCGAGTATAACCTAGAACCCTAGCTTGCGTATCTAAAGGCCGTATTGAATAACTGGCGCTTATTGGAAAATCCGACCTTCTAGCAGAATCGTCGAATATCTCGACGGTCCTGAGGGCTGGCGACTAGTTGATTCTTGTTTGAGAAGATGCGCAACAAAATTTTATAGCCTGGTGTTCTTGAATTTCGTGTGCCTACGTCACTTCGTTCCGGCGCAGCAAATAAGTTCACCCTTGGTAGTTCTACCCTTATTGAGGCTTGGGAGCCAATTGAGCAGACATTGGACTTCGATCTGATTTGATCAAATGCAGTAAAATCTACGAAATTTAAGACAGAAACTTACATACGCGCTCCTACTGATTTCGACGTTCTCTAAAATCGAGCTTACTTAATTGAAGACGGCTTTGGACATAGTAAGGCGATTTTTTGAGCAGGTTAGCTACGCGAAAAGCACATATTCCACCTGTTGCTTTTAGTCCCGGCATTAATTAAGGAGTCGGACTAAATTATTCTCAGAACCTACCCCCCCGCTCCTGGTGGATCCGGTGCTTACATTTAAACACCTGTCTGATTGAACTTAATTTGCTGTACAGTCGGACAGTAGGACAGTAGGACAATACCTTCAATAAAAGCACCCAATTGGCATCTCAGAGACGGCTGCGTTCCCAAAACTGAAATCCTCTGATTTCCTCTGAAATCCTCTGAAGAATCCTCTTCTGCATGCAGCATTCAATCTGTAAACATAATCAGTGAATAAAATGGACGATGGCGACCCTCTAGGCTGACCTGTAGACATACCTTCTGGACCTTCAACGGAGTGCCACCACGCGGCCCCGACGAGCTGACACCGCCAACATCGTGCTTTTTCTATTAAGGCACCAAACCAGGCATGTCTGCGTATTATACAATGCTTTTGCACAGATGTTGCACAGATATCTCACAGAAAATGGAGTCACAGACAACGACGCCAAAGGCTTCATTTCCTGGTGCGAGCGCTACAGAAATTGCAACAGCAAGGCTGGCAGACATGATGCGTACACAATCTGGGCCCGATATTTGAAGCGATTTGGTAAGCAGAAACAGTTCACCGACATGCAGTTTAACTTCCCAGAAGAAATCAAGCGCGACCTGCGAAGTGTTACCGGTGAAGGTTGTGGATTCAGCACCACCTGCGGTTCACGAGAACACCACGGCTGAACAGTTCATTCGCCTGGTCATTCGGAAGCTTCGGAGAACATGACTCAATGATTCGCTATAATTGGTTGAAGTAGATGACCTCACCGTAGCAAAGTCGCCTCTACCAAGGCGTATCATTTTTGACATGCTGTAATATCACTTTTGACATGCTGTAATATCATTTTTGACATGCTGTAACATCATTTTTGACATGCTGTAATATCATTTTTGACATGCTGTAATATCATTTTTGACGTCCAGCTGCTAGTCCACAGAGCGCTAAAAAGTTGTCCGTGATTTGTCGATCTGTTTCTTTATCTTCCCACTTCTTGGTTCGAGCCAAGGCTTTGAATGCCTTAATCCAGGTTAATGCATGAAACGTGTCAGTAAGATCCAGATTGCCAAGCCGCGACGCCATTGTAGTAGTTTGAACGAAGCTGTCGGCAGCGTTTATTTAAGCATAGAAAATTATAAGTGGGAGGCTGAGAACGAAAGCTTAAGAACGTAAAGCTGGTTGCTACCATAGACATAACAAGGATATGATTGGGTAAAGTGCAACAACACTAGCTCTAGCTAGCAGCCACTACCACAGTTAACACGCCAGACTCTCGCGCCACCACCTATGGTTCGCTTCCATGCGCGGCCGCATTCATTAGGGGCTTGTGCGCAAAAATTGGCCAGGGGTAGTCGAGCGATTCACGCCTATAAAGGCCAATTTCAAGGCTGAAGAAGTACATTTGCAGAGCACACACTGAGACCCCTGCCGTCAAGATCGTGGATCCGCCGGCACTATAAGGCCCAGCAGCATCGGGCTCCAGCTGAAGGCTCCCTGGCGTTGCACCATTCTAGCCCAGCTGCTTACGACCTACATGTACAGCTAGAAGTTGCTAAAGTGGCTGAACCAGCTAGGTCTCTATTCTTAGAATCTTGAAGTCGGGTGGAGCCTCCTAAACAAGTCGACAAACAACCACAGTACTCCTAGATGGGCAGCTGGAGGAACTGCCAAACTGGAACACACTGGATGATTGGTGCTTGAAGACAGTTCCGGAGGTCTGAGCTCTCGCCCTTTGTCACCGGACGCGAGAACGCCAACACGGATGGTATGGAGGACCTACTTGGCCGGCTGGACTTTCGCTGCCACAAATTAAGCGACTACCGAAATTCGATCACACGCTGGTCGGACTTAGCGAGCGCAGCCGCGTCACTAACTGCGACACCACTGCACCACAGGGTTTCCGGTCAGACCATGCACAGATTTCTGCTCTGCGAGTTGCTGAGAGCTGTGCTCTAATTTGTTCTGCAGGCTTGTATTGTCTGTATTTTATAAAACCTTTCAATTTGTTTCTTATCTATCGTCGATACTATGAATTTAGCGAAAGAAATAAACATAAAGCAGACAAATGACAGACAAAAATAGATGTTGCAGCAACTGAATTCCATTCAAATGCGACCAATCAAAATGGTCATCGCGCCTATAAATTTATTTTTTAAAATTTAGCTAACATATGAGTAGAATTTACAGTCCTACTAATAGCAGTAGTATCGAGTGACACTTCATTGACCATCATACAATACTTTTACCTACAGATTTATAACTACTATATAGGCTATGAGTTATTAGTCGACTATTTTCTAGGCGGTTTCCTTGGCCGTCTACCCTTGCCATAGTGAATCTTGGTATTGTCAGTTAGCGACACGATCTGCAGTCCGCCGCTTGACATGCCCTTCAGACAGGCCAGACGGAGCTGGTTCATGCCGCGGATCACCACCCGAGCGTGGCTGATGCCCAGCTTCTTAGCCTTCAGCGCGGTTGAAACGCCAACTACCTGGAAACAGAATTGTAATGAATTCTTTGATGCTCGCAGAATTTAGTAGAAGTACTGAAATCGGCTACAGTAGTAGGGCCACCCCGGGAACGAGTTGGCCGATCGCCTGGCTCCGGCCGGTTCTTTTACTCCACGGTTCCTTGCCCGTGGCCCCACCCTCACCGCCGTTGCCACCACTCGGATCAACCAGTGGGTGGCTTCAAAGTCCTTCCTCCGCCATGCGCAGGGCCCTGCTTGGACTCAAACCGCAGGGAAATCATGGTGACCATCGCTGTTTAGTCAAGCATGTCGAGAAAGCGGAGCACTTTATCTGGGAATGCCCCGCCTTTACTCAGGACAGGCTCACCTAGCTCGGCCCAAACCCGGACCTCTCCGACGTTTTCAGGCCCGAGAATCTCTGCCAGCTCATCCGCTACCTAAGGGCTACCGGACGAGTGACCATCCACCTCCTGGACTCTCGGGGGGGGGGCGACAGCGCTACGGACACCGGTACCACCGGATCTCGATGCGCGGCACCGCAGCACCAGCACTAGAAGCACTCATAAAATACAATAAACACTCAATATTTTTATACAAAATTTACCTGAGCAGCAACAGTCGTAGACTTCTTAGCATTATGAAAGCCTTCAATTCCCGTAGAGGTAACAGCCAATGGGCGTCCCAAACAATCCGTGATTGTTACTATGCAATTATTGCGCCTGGCGCCAAAGTAAACAATTGGCAAAGTGTGATAGGGCACGCCAGCTGGAGTCTCCTCAGTCAGGTGGTACTCGTTCACGGGGACAATATCTCCCATTACATTGTAGGTTGGCTGGTTTAGTAGCATGTGGGTAGCCAGGGCTACACCCTTTGGCGCTGCTGCCGATTCAGGTGTTAGAGCGGATGAACTGGATTCGTCTGAGGTCACACCGCTATCCGTGCTGCGATCCCAATGAGTGGGAGGGCTCGAACCTGCGCCGCCTCCTCCGGTGCCGCTGCTACTGAGCGATCTATTCAGCACAGAGCAGGCTGGATTGAGTAGGCAGCGTCGGGCAAAGTCTGAGCATAGTGTTCTCAAAAGCATTTTAGGATTGACTTTCTATTAGGGGATGCATGAAATTAGGCAGTTCTATTTTGCATAAACTCTATAACGAAATTAACGAAACATTTTGCCTCGAAAGTAATATAGAGATTACAGTACATTGTTGGTCACAAAAAAGAATATCTAAGTCAATAGATCAGTAGGATAGCTTACCCAGCCCATGGATAGATCAGTAGGATAGCTTACTCAGCCCATGGATAGATCAGTACCAGCTTACCCAGCCCATGGATAGATCAGTAGGATAGCTTACTCAGCCCATGGATAGATCAGTAGGATAGCTTACCCAGCCCATGGATAGATCAGTAGGATAGCTTACCCAGCCATGGATAGATCAGTAGGATAGCTTACCCAGCCCATGGATAGATCAGTAGGATAGCTTACCCAGCCCATGGATAGATCAGTAGGATAGCTTACCCAGCCCATGGATAGATCAGTAGGATAGCTTACCCAGTCCATGGATAGATCAGTAGGATAGCTTACTCAGCCCATGGATAGATCAGTAGGATAGCTTTACCCAGCCCATGGATAGATCAGTAGGATAGCTTACCCAGCCCATGGATAGATCAGTAGGATAGCTTACTCAGCCCATGGATAGATCAGTAGGATAGCTTACTCAGCCCATGGATAGATCAGTAGGATAGCTTACCCAGCCCATGGATAGATCAGTAGGATAGCTTACCCAGCCCATGGATAGATCAGTAGGATAGCTTACCCAGCCCATGGATAGATCAGTAGGATAGCTTACCCAGCCCATGGATAGATCAGTAGGATAGCTTACCCAGCCCATGGATAGATCAGTAGGATAGCTTACTCAGCCCATGGATAGATCAGTAGGATAGCTTACTCAGCCCATGGATAGATCAGTAGGATAGCTTACCCAGCCCATGGATAGATCAGTACCAGCTTACCCAGCCCATGGATAGATCAGTAGGATAGCTTACCCAGCCCATGGATAGATCAGTAGGATAGCTTACTCAGCCCATGGATAGATCAGTAGGATAGCTTACTCAGCCCATGGATAGATCAGTAGGATAGCTTACCCAGCCCATGGATAGATCAGTAGGATAGCTTACTCAGCCCATGGATAGATCAGTAGGATAGCTTACTCAGCCCATGGATAGATCAGTAGGATAGCTTACTCAGCCCATGGATAGATCAGTAGGATAGCTTACCCAGCCCATGGATAGATCAGTAGGATAGCTTACTCAGCCCATGGATAGATCAGTAGGATAGCTTACTCAGCCCATGGATAGATCAGTAGGATAGCTTACCCAGTCCATGGATAGATCAGTAGGATAGCTTACCCAGCCCATGGATAGATCAGTAGGATAGCTTACCCAGCCCATGGATAGATCAGAAGGATAGCTTACTCAGCCCATGGATAGATGCGATTACAAATGTGCTAGTTAAAGAGGCCTACTGTATCAATTCAGCATATAAAGTAGCAACGCAAAGAGTCGGTTCTCACAGTTGTTGTAGATAAAGAGATTTATATTTAGTCAGCTTTCTCAAATTTAACTGCTCGCATATTGCATTGGCATGCAGATTGTTGCGCACAATTGCAGCAACGAGATCGGCCCAACACCCGCTCCGGTAATTTAACGGAGTTTAGGGCTTCGATAGAAGGGCGTCATATACGCAAGCCAATAATAATTGAGGCATTGAGAATGCATTAATAACTGAAGGCGTAAGAATTATGTCAAGGTCGAGGTAAGTTATTACTCGTGTTATTACACGCTAGTCGTAGTAGTGTAAGTTGTGCGATTCAAAAAATCAATTCGCCATAAGATACAAGTACATACATGTTTAACGCATCGTATTAGGTTAAGAATTCGATTTTTTAAAGGTTAAAATACGTAGACAGGATAGAGTTACAGCAAGTTACAGCAAGTCTAAATCTCCAGCCCGCCAAGCCTCTCTATAATTGTCTTGCTATAATGGGACGCGGATTTTGAACCCGGGGAACTCCATTCCCCGGAATTATTTTTGCATGTATTCTAAAATCTGAGGTAAAACTCAAACAAAAACTTGTTCCCTTGTTAATAGTTAGGATAGAGTTAAACATAAAATAGTGTACATTCATGTAAAATTAGGATTTGAGGCAAACATTGATATTGTTGGCTGGGGTGCTGCGCAGAATGTCAGGCAAACTCTGGCCTCTACGTACCTCTGCCTCTCCCTATGTCTTTTGCATCCTTTGAAACTTCCATCTTCTTTTCTGTTTTCTCACTTCTCTCTCTCGTCTCTTCTCTCGTCTCTTCCCTCTCCCCTCTATTCTTTTCTCTCTCTTCTCCTCTTTTCGCTCTGGTCTCTGGTCTCTCATATCTCCTTTCTCCTGTTTTATCCTCTCTATACGGCCCTCGAGTTGTTTGAGACTTCACAATAGCAATCCGACCTGCTCAGAGTTTGTCTCTTCTCAGCTGCCTTTTCGAATCTCCTCTCTCCTATTTCATCTATTCCCTCGTCTCTCACGTCTCCTATCTCTCTTCTCTCTCCTCTCCTCTCTCGCCCCTCCTCTAGCCTACAATCATACGCTAGGCTCTATCTAACCCTTGGGATAAAAAGTTTTGCGACCCCTGCTGTAAATAAAAATTGTCAGCCAATCAGATTCATAGAGGTTTTTAAGGGCGTTTCATCAGCTCAAAAAATTTCATACCATCGAAAACTCTCGCCAGTCAATACCGCTAGGACACAATCTAATACGAATTTGATGATGTGAAAATTCGAGCTTGTAAATTTGGGACATGAGACAATTAATTTTAATCGGGACCAATAATAGCAAGTTAATTGAAAACTTGAAATAAAAATATACGATGTACAATAAAATAAAACTGAATTAATACATTAGAGAGTAAAAATAATGCTTAAGCAAGCCAGCCTGGCACACTAAAGCTGTGGCGGATCGGTCGCGGTGTTCACTGACATCATGTGGCTATCGATGATGCCCATCAGTTCACCGATGGACGGCACGCGGCCGTTCTGAAGCTTGGACCAAACGGACATGCCTTGAAGAGAACAGGGGAAGTGTAGAGTTCAGTTGGGATGAGGCGATTCCTATTCTGGCTTCTTAATACTGTCTGCATCAGGGTCCAAAAGTGAAATACTTCAGGCCTAAACGGGCAGCCGTAGCCCAGTGGTCTGGCGTGGTGCTCTGGTGTGCCAGCGGCCCAGGCTCGATTCCAAGTGCAGTCACTTTAATTTGGGGCTGAATTGGAATCTTGGCTTGGCTCTGCTCGTGCAATTAACACCAACCCCCAAGGCACAGTAAAGTGTACATGTCTAACAGTCTAACGATAATTAAAGTTAGGGCCGCTGTACACTCCTGTGTGAGTGTGTGCCTGCTCAGGGGAGTCAAGTGCGCTGGAATGCACACAGCCCACTGCCTCTTAACTAATTGGTTCTAACCTCGGTTCCTTCAGGCTTTGATGATTTTAATACTCTTCAGCTTCAGGTCTAGGCAAGTCTACCCCCCCCCCTGAGCCCCTTCCCTCACTCACCGTTAAATGTAACCTCGAATGCGCCAGTAGAGATGAGCTGGCCCTCAACAACATTGGAGATAAAGAACAGCATCATGCAGGCGTACATGCGGTTCTGACTGGCCCACTGATACATCTGCGGCGTTTGCAGGCCCAAATATGGAAACGGATCGACGCCCATGACTATGGCCATAATTAAACCGAGCTTAGTCCACGATAGTACGGTACACAATAGTTGTCGCCATGCGGGTGGAGGATAATTATCCCCTTCTATCTGCAGAGCTGGATACTTCTGCGACAGAGCTTGGGAGAATTCCTCAAACACCCGGCGGTAGCCTCAGGAGTAACTGTTAATGGGATGAATTCAGTGCTGGCATTAAAAGCATTTAGCATTGCTATAAAAAATATATTTATTACCTGTGACCACAGACACTAGAGTAACTAGATGGGCCACTCAGCACATTTGCGTGCAAACTACTTTCAGTTCAGTAGTAAGCTAAACTGAAGCATTTTAATGCAGTTTACAAGACAAGGCTCATTTATAACAGCTTGAACTCTCCAACCGCGCCTTTTCAGACTACCCCTGGCCCTGCATCAACCCAATTTTTATTGCCTTTCTTGGAATTCCAGCCTAAAGTTGCCTGTACATTTCAGTGGACTGGCTGATGTACATTATTGCTGAACCAATTAGCAAGTTGTTTACGCCTGCAAGCTTGGGCTTCTAAACTTATCAAAGTAATTTCAGCTGCCTTTATTTTCATGAATAGCTTATGTATTCCTCATTGCTACTGAACTGACAGTAGAAAGCTGTTTCACTAAGTAAATATGCCTAAGTGGCCCATCTAGTCATTCTAATATACTAAAATAACTAGATGGGCCACTCAGACATAATACTTAGCAAAACCAGCTATCTACTTTTGGTTCATATAACATATATAACAATTTTACATATATAATTTAATGTGTCAATATCAGGGCAGCTTTGGCAGCTTTGCCAATTAATGCATTTTGAATTAACATTTTTATTATTAGATTTTAACATAATTATAGGTATAGAAAAACTGTGTTCTTCAGATTTGCCCTAACATGGAAAGCTAAGTTAGCAGCTAGCAGTTGGGCATACTTGGAGTTAGACATAAAAGATGCTAGCCCTTTTATGTTCTCAAACTTGATTGCCAAATTTTAGATACAAATATAAACTAACTAAAATTCAAATCAAATCAGTATTCTTTTTTACTTTTTTATTATAAGTTTGGTACCTTGAACATAACTGCTACTTGGTGCATTTCCAAGGTATCTAGACAAAGTTATATAAGCAATAAAACCATTCATTTTTGTTTAAATGATTTAAGAACAGCAACAAATACCATTTTAACAATAAATACAATGGCTATTTACTCATTATAGATGACTAAACAATGACCTAATTATAGCTAGCCTAACTAACTCATATGCAATATCATTATCAAGCTTAGGTGCAATGAATCAACTATTAGCAATAACTTAGAAGCCCTTATTTTACTAAGAAGCTAATGAAATGAATCCCATAGCAATTGTGACATTGCATTGCAATAATCTCCTACCTTCTCTTTTCTTTAACCCTACCATTGCCCTTGTCCTTTTTTAAGTTGCTCTAATTCAGCTTCTTCCCTAGCCCAATCCTAATATACATCATATATTGACCTATACAATTTAGGTGCTAGCTCAAGGTGGCTTAGCCACTGACAAAAGGAGTGGGGTGGCCTTAACAAAAGAGTCTCAAGTCAATCTGGCAAAAAGTGTAAATAGTGTTCAAAAAGCGTAGTGTCAGTAAGCCATTGAGAATATATTCAAAAATGATTATAGTATAGCAAGGGAGAATCCATGATAGCCTAGCTAAGCAAGCAAGTTCAAGCCAATCATCAAGTCAATCAAGAAGCTCTTGATCTGATCATTTTAACAATAAAGTTTATGGGCAGACACCTTATAATGACTCAATGATAAATTTTAAAAAATTTCACCAATTGTTGAAGCTTCACTTAGAAGACAATAAAAATTTGCACATATTCTTCTCAGATACCCAAAAGCATTATAAACTAATAGAGCAACCTTTGATAGAAGCAAATAATATTTAAAGAAAAAAGTTTAGTCTTTTGACAACTTTGGTAACAGCAACAAGATCATCTTAGAAGACATACATGCGCAACCTTGGGAATCACCTGGCTGTTTCTATTGGCAACCTATACATGTAAGTCACTATTGGCTGAGAGCAGTCACGTGACTACTATTCCATCTAATAGCAACTTACATGATGTGCATGTTGCCAATAGAAACGGCCAAGTAAATCCTAAGGTTGTATCCAAGCAGTGGCGCAACCAGGGGGGGGCAGGGGGGGCAGTCGCCCCCCCTTAGGCGGGGGCCTGAAAAAAAATCAAAGGGGGGACCAAGCGAATTTTTGCCAAAAACAGAGCCACCCCTCCGCCGCCCCCCCTCCCGGGACTTTACCCTCAGAATCCGCCCCCCCTTGAAAAATTTCTGGTTGCGCTACTGCATCCAAGCATGTTAGAAAATAGAAATTGGCCTTAGGACAGCTTTTGATGGCATTAGTGGAAGTATTCTAGAAGATAGAAATGACCCCAACATTAATAGCAAAGAGCAACCTTCATTTTCCCAATTAGAGTCAACACATTACTCTTTATTTCCCTGTTATTATTGAAAAAATGTTACAATGAGCTAAAAATTGGTGAAAGAAAATTGATAGAGCCAATAATATTTTATACTTTTCGTCACTTCTCAGGTTTAAAAAAGATAAGCATTCTAGATAAAATTTTTATTGAGTGGGAGCTTGTTCCAGAAATAATTCTATTATATTTGCAGATTTGCAATTTTACAATAGACACTAGAATGTAAAATGCAACAACTGCTTATACTTTTTCTAACTTAAGCCTAAAAACATTTTTTTATTAGAGGCAGGGGGGGTATGTGCACCCTAACACACTTTAAGGGACATAGGCACACAACTGGCAAGAAGCATTACTACCCATTCTGTCAACTCCCTTGAGCAGGCATACAAGCGCGCGGATACATACGCAGTCATATGCATAGGCACACACTCACATAGGAGTGTGCAGCGGCCCTAACTTTATTTTATCATTAGGCATGTACACTTCACTGCACCTTGGGAGGTTGGCTTTCAAGGCTATAAATTGCACAAGCAGAGCCAAGCCGAGATTCCAATTCAGCCCCAAATTAATGTGACTGCACTTGGAATTGAGCCTGGGTTGCTGGCACACCAGAGCAGCTGCGCTAGGCCTATCGCTGGGCTATGGCCCCCCCTTAGGCCTATTTGGCAAAGTTTGAATTTTTTACAAACCAAAAAGCCTCAAGTAGTTGGTACCCGGTAAAATGCGGAATCCGCAACAGAATCGGAATGGAATAGTACGGTAAAACGCAGAATCCGCAGCGGAATGGTAAACTGCGGAACGAAGTGCGGATTCTGCATATTAAAGTAAAATGCGGAATGCGAAAATGAAAAAAGTAAAATGCGGAATGAAAACTAACTGAATCATACTTTTATTCATCAACATCAACATGTACTAAAGACTACAAATAGCTATCTAGCTACATGTATATATAGCTTAATTTATTTAGAAGCTGATTTTTAGTAGTGTCAAATAAAGTTTCTATCATCGGAATGTATATTAACAACATATTGTGCAGTTTTCGGAAATAAGTATCCGCTAAAAATACAGAAATAAATTTCTTTGCAAGAAAGGTTTAAATATTCCATTTGCCTATCTTGCAAATGCATTCGGAAGTGTTACCATGATGCTCACTTGTGCTAGGCTTCCGCGCCAGTTTATCACAATATATCATGATATTAAAAAGTGCTTATGCATGGACCTGGCCTGATTTCCAAGTGCCAAAATGTGCTACAAGGGAACCTAACGTACAAGCAAAACCCTTTCCTGGACATCCTTTTTGATGCGACCAACTATTAACAGCTAATTTTCTAAATGTACTGTTTGATTGAATCTATGCATTAACTTTTCTGTGGACAAAGCCCACGAGATTAAGTTCCGAAGAGGGTTTACAGGCGACAACAACCTGCTTTACGGGTGTGCGGGTAGAGCCTCTATGTGACTATGACCCAAAACAACAGCCCAGCAGTTGATTTGTGTCCTTAGAAGTAAGCACTATTTGCAGGCATAGATTAATAAAGTTAACAAAAAGGTTGCGATAAAAACAATGCCCATTTTTGTAATAGTTACTCCGGAACCCGATGTGCAACTATAAATATAAACATATGCCCAGATTGATAATTTCCATACTATGACTTGACTTCGCGATTCAAACACTGCATCAACATTACAATTCGGGGAGTCGAATTTCTTGGGTTTGTCCTTCAGTGGAGGAGTTCCACTCGTTATACCTAACTTTCTATTGCCTAGAGAAGTCACTATATATGATTTATCTGATTCATACCCCCAAGCAGTGGTTAATTCGATAGAATAGAATGAAGGGATTGTTATGCAAGTGAGAAATCAAATAATTTTATACATTTTCTTATATTTACTAGCAAAATAGAGCCCCAATAATAAATAATCAAGCACTTATTTGTTAGCGATTTGCTGTCCCGTCGCTGGCGAAAAGTCGCTGGCGAAACTTCGCTAGTGTTCCGCTGACGATTTGCCAATGCGACCGAGGTGGAAAAACTATGTTTTATGCTGCAGGAAGAAAAGTTCCAGACAAACACAGCTTTTTGAAACGTTCTATATGGGAAATGAAGAAAAAAAAATGTCGCCACTACTTTGCTGTCTCGCTGACAATTCGCTTGCGATTCGCCGGCGATTTTCCCAGAGGGTACTGACCTTCCATACTGATCTGACTGATCTGACTTTCCATGCTTCCTTGTACTATTTATTGCCTTTCTTGACACTAAAAATGTAAAAGTGTCTTGCAAATCGTAATTTTAGCTTCGCTAAAATCTATCTTGTCCTAAAGTTTTGGATATAATTTTTTTTTTAGAAATGCACATTTAATGCTACGATTTTTTTTGACAGCAATAGGATGTAGGATGACTTCTCGCCACATGTCAGCGGGCACTTTTGAAATAAAATACATTAAATATAAAAATTGTACGTAGTATGCACTTTCGCTTCCAGAGTATGAATTTACCTTAAATAAGTTGCCAAAGCTCTATCTTCATTCCGAAAATTACTGTATCTTAACCATTCTGCTGAGGATTTTGCTAAGGGAAGATCAACAGATTTGATTTGAGTGTCATAGTGACAATGAAAAACAATTTGTTCAGCAAAAATGTACATAAATTTCAGATGTTTTTTAAATATAAGGTGATGAATAAAAGTATAATTCAGTTAGTTTTCATTCCGCATTTTACTTTTTTCATTTTCACATTCCGCGTTTTACTTTAATATGCGGAATCCACACTTCGTTCCGCAGTTTACCATTCCGTTGCGGATTCTGCGTTTTACCGTACTATTCCATTCCGATTCCGTTGCGGATTCCGCATTTTACTGGGTACCCAAGTAGTTTGACTTAAAACTTGATGAGTTGCATACTTGTCTAGCCCTTAATCATAGCAAATTAGAATTTTATTATATATTAAAAAAACTATTTAGGCCTAACAATAACAAATTTTAAAAGACAGGTAGGAATTATTACTTTTTAAGTCAAGACCCAAAGCAAGTTTAAAACTTAAAAACCTTTAGAATTAAATATATAAAAAAAAATTGCAATTGATTTATTTGAAAAAAATTGCTCTTAACAACTTAAGGTTTTGGTTAATACAAAAAATGGCAATCTTCTAGTTTTGCACGTTTAATTATTTTAAAGCATTTTTAATTACTTTTAGCAAAATAATCATGGCTAGGCGCCATGTGCCCAATCATTTGACAGTGAACCACTAGCTAAACTTTGTGGACCCTAACCACCCAGAAGTCCACACGAACACAGTGGAGGGCACATGGGCCCACGCTAAGGCCCGTTTTAGGGCCATGCATGGCATATCCAAGGCCCTGTTCGACACCCATTTGGAGGAATTTCTCTGGCGACGCTGCCACCCACGCAACACCTTTGGGAACATCCTTTTCTGGGTGGCGCACTATTATGCCGTCTGAGGCATAAAACATAAAACAAAACTGTTGTTAACTGTCATTTTAAAAACAGTTTGAATTAAATGTGCAAAACTAGAAGATTGCCCAAAAATAATTATGGCAAAATAATAATTAAACAAGACAATTGACTATAGTTATAGACTACGCCTACTTACCAATAAAGAACCTTTAATGTTGGAATTGAAAGCTTAGGCTTTGGCAATGATTTTTCCTCGGGCATCATTGACTTTTCATGAGTATTTGTTTCAACATTTAAAGGAATGGATATATCCTTAAAAAGAAGCAAAACAGCTAAAAGAATGGAAGGCAATAAAAGCCTTACACTTTCAGACATGTTTTAAGCCTGGGTCAAAACTACAATAGGCTAGAGTTAGGATTAAGCATAGAAGTTAAAAAAACGAAAGAAAAAATTGCTAGGTGGCCAGGGCCAAGTAGGCAGTAGACCTAAGCCCTATTTGGCTTAGGCTATCTGAACAAGTTTAGGCAGGTTACCCACACACCTTCCAACTACTACTACTGTACTTTTATTCTTGGAACGTCGCGTGAAAGCTTTCGTTTTGTTTATTTAGAAACGATCGATATATATCCCAAAATTAATTTAAGCCAATTTATCTATCACAAAAGATTTGTTGTCAAATTTGAAGGAACATCAGTCAGTCGATCAATCAAGCTTCGTGCGGGTTTTGAACAAAAGTTATAACAAAAAAGAAGTGATAGAAGTTATGTTACTCGCTAGTTTTTCAGTAGAAAACACAAAACAATGCATTGCCAAATTTAAGCGCAACTTAATTGTTTGAAATATTTTACAGATTAAAATTCAATATTCCCACTTTCCACTGGTGACTCGTGTCTCGTGAGGACGTGAGGTTTTATATTATTTTGATCTTACTACTCTTACTACATCCTACTAGGCCTACTCTTACAATATTCTTGCTAAATTTTGATCTTGGTGCATCTAACTACTTGTAAATTTTAACCAATACAAGCTTCTAATGCATGTCAATAAATACACAGTAACACAGTAACTGTCGCCCTGACGCCCTTTTGACTGTCGCGTGTCGCCCTTTTGACTATCGCCCTTTTGACTGTCGCCCTTTTGACTATCGCCCTTTTGACTGTCGCCCTTTTGATTGGTTCCCTCCCATTTTGACCAATCAATTGACCTTAGGTTATGAGGTGGTTGTCAGTCAAGGGCCTCCAGCCTACCCCACCCTTGCTTAAGCTTAAGCCTTAACATATTTTTTACCTTTTAAGCATTGTGCACTGCATTTAATTTTTAAGTAAGTGTTAGTAGGGCCTAAAAGCTTACTTGGTAGAATCCATAGTCTGGATCATGCTAGGTGCACCTGCATGCCCAAACAAAAATTGAATAGGGCCTAATTACAAATGCATGCTGAAAACAAATTGTAAAGTAATGGATCAATTTTTATAGATCTTTAGCCATGGGCATTAGGCTCTTTTAGATTTAAAAGTAACTCCATGTTTTATTTTAGTTTACATTAAAAAATTATCAAAAAAATCAGTTAACTGAAACTTTATTATAGTAAAATGCCATTTTTAATTTTATTTGTGCTTTTTATTTACCAAGAAACAATTATCTAATTGACATAGGCTTACTTCAAAAACAATTATGCTTAAAAATATGTTTAAAATCATATTTTATATAGGGCATATTTTATATAATAGATTATTTATTTTGGGTGACCTATTATAAGCTAGGCCTTATTAATCAGCTTTTGCTATTTGCTATTCTACTTTATCTGTTCACTAAAAATCAATTGGGCTCTTGTTGTACACCATGTGTGGCACTGTATGCACGTTTATAAGCTTATATACTACAATTTTCTGCTATAATATCCAGGATGGAATTCTTGTATTTCTTAAGTCAAACAGAATTATGCGATTTTTTTACGAAGAGCTTGCGTGCACGGCAGCCGTTCACGTAAGCTCAGAATTGCGTGCACGGCGGCTATCTACCTAGTGCTTTATTTGCATGTATGCAGCCGTACACCTAGTGTTGTAATTGCGTGCACGGCAGCCGGCAATTGGCCGGGACTGGGGCCCTTAAATCCACGCATTGGCATTGGCAAACCTAATTAAAAAATATATTTTTACTATATTGTTTTATAATGTTTTATCCCCCGTACACCATGGACTGCAAATGTAATCTTAATTCATTGTTTTTTTTGTTAACTTGAATATTAATTCGAATAGTATATGACTTACTGTATAAGCCTATAAGATATAGCTCTGCCGTGCACGCAATTCTGAGCTTACGTGAACGGCGGCCATGCACGCAAGCTCTTTGATTTTTTTATGGCGCGCAAAATATTTTTTATTGGTCGCATTTTTTATTTTGGTACTTAGCACGTCGCAAAATGGTAAAAACAAGTTTTTTAATGGCTTAGCTACTGCCTGAACCTATAAAAGCTTCATCAATGGTCAATGAATAATAAATAAAAATTGTAGCTAGAGTAAAAATTGAAATATGACTGTTAAATCAAATGAGGCAACCAGGCTTTCTCATTGTTCTTTCGCTGTTGAACAACACTAGGAGCTCCCATTTGCAAATAGCCCTCAATGGTGCGCTGTTCGGAGGCAACGGGAGCTACAGCTCGCTGAAGGTACTTGGCAGCAATACCAGAAACTGCTCGTTCTCCTTGATCATTCAATGGAGGCAGTGACCAGTCAACTTTTGTTCGAAGAACGAGGCTGCGATTTTCTTGGCGACCAAGCTTGCGTTGGCTTCGCATAACGCCATAAAATGATTCTGCAATGGCCTCACTGCCCCCAGTGCTCAGAGCAACGTCGATGATGGTACAGCACACTCGTCCGGCAGTGTTGTACACTTCTGGTACTGTGTAGATAAGGCGGACCAATTTTTGCTCATCGAGTAGGCAGTTCAAAAACTCCCCTTTATCAGTTTCGACACGAAAATATGGTCGAATTGTGGTGGACGAATTTGTCTCCAGCGAAAGAGACAGGAGGAGCTGGCCCTTGACCAGTGAGGCATTTGTCTTGTTGGAGTTGGTTCCAGCAGTAGCAGATGTATTTGCTGCTCTAAAACATGAAATTCCATAGGACGCCAGCTTGCCCCAGAAGAGCTCCTCAAAGAGGCCCTGAAAATAGAAATAATGATAAAAAAGTGTGCATTTGCATGTATATGTAAGAAAAATGGTTATGTTTGGGTTTGTCTGCGCTGGCTATATTTTCCTTTGCTCTCGCATTCTCTTTACCCTATGCGCTTGTGCTTTTCTCTCCAGCCAATCAGGCTAGGCCTGCTAGCAATGTACCTTACCTAATATGTACTTTGTGTATGCTTGTATAAATATATCGACTATTCTGAGCTTTGGGCTCTAAGTGTTTCGATTCTAACATGAAGCTAACTAGTGCTGCCTTGTCTTAACAAAAATATTTCAAACAAATTACCTTAAACTTAGCATGAATGACGCCATGCATTCCAGGAACTAAATCGTCTAGTTCCGAGTCTTTGCCAGCTGCCTCCCGGATATGTGGGAGTGAAGCAACAAACTCAAATAAGCGGCAAAATTCGCTTTCACCAGATTTTACAAATGTGTGAAAGTCAAAGCATTGGCGCTGATGCACTTTTGCTTTGCTGACAGTGCTTGCATCAACATCAGCAGCTTCAACAGCCGGTAGACTTCTAGAACCACACAGACAGATTACAAGTCTTTCGAAGTCCATGAATGTGGATAGAATCCTTGAGCAAGGAGATGTTCTGCGTTCTAGCCAGTCTTGAACACTAGACTGCAAAGCGTCAGCAACAGGTGCGATTTCTGCAATGGCTTCGTCAACTGTTCTTTCAGTCCAGTGATAGACTGTTTTCCGCTGTCCATTCACGATTTCTTGCTTGGCTGCACCACAAGACCACCCTACCACCAGGTTTGTGCCTTTGAACTTGAATGATTGCAGATCAGCCAGATGCTTGTCCAACAATGGTTTTGCTTTTTCAGCTTTGGCCAGGCACTTTTTAAGGTTCTCACCCCAAAAAACAATCTTCCAGTGGAAGAACTAGAGGCTCTGAGAAAGCTCCATCAACTAAAAATATGAGATACATGTAAATATAAAGTTAAGTACATAAAGGTCAGTATTATATTAATATTATTTACATCACCAAAAATTACAGCAAATACATGTACACAGTATTTTTTACTTACGAGAACAAGTGGACGGAACAAATCCAGCAATCCGCACACATCAGTGATGAAGTCAGCGCCTAGAAGCTCGTACTGCAGAGCAAAGTCTTCGTCTGCAAGGGAGCTGCTATAGATTTGGCGAAAAGTTGCTGCAAACAGTGGAAATGATACCTCAATTTTAATCCACTGCTGATTCGCAGAGCTGGCAAAGCGTTGCGTAGCAAATGCAATAGTTGCTGTGGGAGCTACATCCATTGCTTTGGCGACAACTTTTAGAAGCGCACAATTTTTTCCTCTTGACATGATTTTGTGAAACTTGTTGGCGCGAGCAATAAAATTGGTCAAAAAGGTTGAAGGAACGGAACCAAACTTTCCATCTCGAATGGCAAGTACTGCCAAATTCAATAGGTGAGAAGCATCCCAAATCACAGGCTGGAACAAGGTGCTGTCCGCAATTTCGAGGCAACCTGACAATGCAATAATTCTTTTAGAAAAATTCGGATGCTGATACTGGCCATCTGCACTAGTTCCACGATATTGTGCCAGCGCTTCCTTTGGCAGTTTAAGCTCCTCGGTGAACGTTTCAAACTTAAGCTCAGCAAGCTGATCTAAGGAGCCGCCTGTATCAGTCACATTGTAAGCTGATTCAGGCTGTGAATAATCTGAGTTTAACACTTGGTCCAACTCGCTGTCATCATCACTTTCGTCAGGATATCCTTCACTGCCACTGGCACTATCCAACTGGAGGGCATCGTCGGTTGTAGTCATAGTGCTGTCATCAACATCAAGGCGATAAACATCTGGTGCACCGATCGGCAGTGCAACTCTCTCTTCATTAATCATTACTGCAATGAGCACAGCCTGATTAGTGCAACGAGTCTGGGTAGCTTTATCCAGAATCCCCATAAAATGGGGCGGCAGATTTGTGCATGGCAATGGGGTTAAAAGAAGTTTTCTGTTTTCCTCATTGATCCACTCATTAGCGGCTTCCAGCAGAATATTAAATTGCTTTCTTCCGTGGCCTCGGTTGCCTATGTCACATCCTTGAAGCCGCATGACAGTGATTTCGTCTTCGTAATGTACAGCAGCAGACTTAGCTCGTACGATTTTAATCATAGAGCGAACAAATCGCTTAGCGATTTCCATACAGCGACTGTTTAGCTCTGCTTTTTCTCGAGCTTTATTTGATGCTTTGGTGTGCTCTTCACCATTCACACTCGCAGAGGAGCCTAGTAGATGAGACCGAATTTTCGCTTTTTCTGAGCGCCAAAAACTTGTATCTGCCGATGAAAAACCAGCTAATAGAAGCTCAGTTTTTTTCTTGTTGTACCACCAACCAGTACCAAAGGTGCTGTTTCCGTTTCTAAATTATGGATGGTCAGTATGATACTGTAGTTGCAATAATGAGAACTTTGGCATTGGTGTGCATACTTTGCTAGTTTTGCAAAGAAAACTAACTTACAAGTTAAAATGATGGCAGCACTCAAAGACGGTCATCTTATTAAGCCGCTAGGTATGCATATCGGACCAACAGGTTTTGCACCTGAGCACAGACTCGCCAGATTTCTCGTCGAAGAAAAACTCAACATCAGGGACTGCTCTGCACAGCTCGGTGATGTTACTGAGTGCAGTCCACCTCTCAGTATTAGTGACGTTGTCACTTGCACCAGCGATATTGGCATTTCTTGGTGACTGTGACTCATTAACTGCTAGCATTCGCTTTTGCACCTCGTCAGCTACAAGACTCAGTAGATCGGATAAAAGCTTCTTTAAATTGGGTGCAAGCTCATCCAGTGCCTGTGCTGACTCAGTCCCAGTCCCAGCTTGTACGGCCAAGACAGAGGGCGATCGGGCAATGTTCTCGCTGATTCCCCCTGACTCATAGTTGCCAACTTGCTCAACTGCTGGTTCTGGCCGTTGCGATTCCACTTCTACTTGAGATAGCTTCTTCGTGATTGGCTCAGCCTCGTCGCCATGGGCAGTCAACTTCCGCTTAGAAAGAGTAGCACTGGCCCGCTGCTTTTGCTCTACAGATGTGAGAAGGCCCAAGGACTGATACTGGTATAATGATACCAATTTAGTTACAAGTATTGAAATGAATGCATAGTAGTATCAAAACAAACCTGTCACAAACTTTCTAGCAGCAGCAGAAGAGTTTTGCAGCAAAGTGCAAGTTGGGGCAGTGTGGCTTCAAGACTGAATATGGCACTTTCGATCGGCCTCTTTGCTGACCCAGTGGTACTGTTTAATGGGTAGAAAAGAGGCAAATGTTTCTAAAGCAATATAGTTACTTTGTTAATACTTTAGAGGGAAAACTATAACCAGACCCTTAGAATGAGGATGACCAGTATATCAAAACAGTAAGCTATACTACTATTTTAACAAAATAATTCTTACCTTTTTCATCTGGTAGCACTCTTTGCAAATAAAAGCACCAGCTTTTGCTTCTGGATCTGCAAGAGTGCTTTCTACCTCTTGCTCTGGTAGATTTTGTACAGCTGAGGCTAAGCCAGAAGTACTAGCACTTGGCCTTGTACTAGTACTAGAACTAGTTGTAGTAGAAGCAGAAGTTCTCCAGCTATCTATAAAAAATTTTCACTTTTTATGACAATATAATTATTCCACAAAACAGTACATTAATATATAAAAAACACTGTAATAGCAATAAAACACTTACTAAAACTAAATTGGGCTGAAGCATTGCCAGTAGTAGCAGTCTTACTTGTTTGTGCAGTTTGTTCAATAACAGTCAAGTCATCAGAGTCTTCAGAATTAGACTCTTGCCTTACACTCATAAGAGCATTGTCTTGTTGTGGACTTGGTGTCAAATCAGACATTTTATTAAGGCTGATAGTCACAACTATAGTTTCATTGAATATCTGAAAAGCTAACAGAATGAAATTTTAGTGACACTGAAAAAATATTTAAACTTGCATTACAAACTATATCTGGTATCACAGTAGTAATTATCTTATCTACTTCTAATGCCTATCCAAAAACCAACAATACATTACATTATTAATTTTTTACTAGACTTTTCTAGACTAAACTAGAAGACTAGATCAGACTTCAAATAATCATATGGATATGGTCACTGATAAAAAAATTGAGTTGTAATCATAACAAACAATAAACATTGGATTTGATTCTTTCATTGAAACTAGCTATTGTGTTCAAGCTTCAGGTTTCAAGTACACCTATTATAAATGTAACATATTTTATTTTGTATTGACTATTGTATATATGAAAATTTTATATAATATAGCCATAAGGGATAGAAAAGTGGTTAAGACCTAGTAGTGCAGCGCAGCATAGTCCATAGAGTCAATATCTCAGTGACAATATATTCTAGGGATGAGCAATGACTCCAATGAGAGCTAAGACGGGACACATCGCATATGGAATGGAATAGTCGCATAATTGTATTTGTATGGATATTTATTTGACAAAGTTCCTTCATGTCATCGACACATTGACTTGTCAATGTTCATTGTTTGAAATTGTTTGTATTATAATGTATAGCAATAAAGTTTAAAAACGTGAAGCAAAATTCCACAACTACATGTAACAGTGTAGTGTAATGTGTATGTTCATCTAAAAAAGTAATCAATAAGACAATAATGAAAAATGCATTCTAAGAAAATGTAGTGATTTGAATTTTCGTCCAAATACGTATGTTAGAGAATGTTACGAGTTTCTACTTTTTATAGAATTTTTTCGAATTTTTACTTTTGTGCCTTATTTAGTTTTTACTTTTTATTCTTTTTTCTTCGTGATCTTAGCTAGTAGGATTATCTTTAGCAAAATCCAATATCTCAAGCGCACTTTTGCATATATTAAGAATTAGCAATTTTGTCTGAAATTCTGCGAGACATTTTTTCCTGATTTTTTTTACACAAAATCGCATTTTTTTCGCCCAATCGCATAACGCGTTGTGATTTTTCTGCAAGAATTCCATCCAGGTATAATATACACCTTTTTGGGTAGGCCTATGGCTTTATTGCTTTAAAATAAGATATTGTCTTAAACATAACCCTATAGCTATATATTAATCTATTATAGGCCTAGTCTAGTTAAAATTAAAAAAAGCTCTCTTAAGCAAATATTTTTAAAGTTAAACAGCTTTAGTATAATTTTTTTACTTTATTTGGATCTATAGATTTATCAATCTATATATGATTGCTAAAAATAGCTATCAATGACTATTAATAACTATTAGGCTAGGCCTAGAAGAAGCAAGCAAGAAATAAGTTTTTTTGGACAATTTTTGTTCGTTCAGTTTTAAAGATTCTTCTGTTAGGTTGATGATTCTGAAATCTGAAAACCAAACCAAACATGCAATTTGGTATCATCAACCAAACACTGGCGTTTTCTGCTTAACTATATATCAGATTGGTATGTGTGTTATATTACTTTGTAGAAAATTTAACACTGAATTTAAAAAGTGTTTTGTTTTGAATGTAAGTTAAAAATTGTCGTCTGTAGACCAATTCTTCTGCAGACATCCCAAATCAAGAAAAAACTCTGAAATGCGTATTTCTTTAATAATTTCTATCAAAAATGCTAATTTTCTTAAGTATCTATCAAGTAGATTCTCTAAACTTTATCTCATTTTTTAGATGAGAATGTCTTCTTTCAAATGATATGTCACTTTTATAGACTCTTGAAATATATTCCCCATAAGACAGTAAAAACAAAAGTCACTTGGGTTTTGAAGATCCCTTGTTTGGTTGATAAGATCTTACCCTATTGGCTTCTTGCCCTACCAAGAACCAAAGATAGTTCTGCAATTAATACCTTTAATTAATAGGATAATAAGATAAAATTAAATCCACAATAATAGATAGAGAAAAGCCTAATTTTATCTACTAAAACAATATTATAGTTTGAAACACTATTTATATATATACCCTAGAAAAAATAACACATTTTTTGTATATACCAATATATGCCATTGCTATATAGTATAATAATATTATATAATATATAATATCTTATGCAAAAGCTCTAAACCAATAAAAATTAGTGACAGAACAAGGCCTAAAGACTAGCTAGAATCAATCAATATATATATAAGTTTATCAATCAATAATAATGTAAAAATCATTAATAATTTTTGTTTATAATATACTTTTATTTTATGTTAACAGTTGTAGACCAACCATTATAAAAAAGTGCAATTTCAAGGGATTTTGCCTATCAACAACTTTATTGACATTGTACAATATTAAGCCATCTGTCTTTGACAAAAGAATTCTAATATGGCTAGACTCCCTATGGCAGATCTCTAGCAAAATAGATAGATTGGGGTGGCTTTGTCTAGGAACTTTTTGCATAAATCATTATTAACTAGTAGCAAAATATATTAAATCTTTGTTTATAGCTCCAATATGCTATTTTTCAGTCATCCTGCTATTGCTAAGAGTGCATGGTTGAATAGAACAATTTAACAATCACCTCTAAAAGAAATATAAGTATACATTTTTTATATGCATTTAAAATTCTGGCTACTTTGGTATCTTAGAAATTGCACATTGGAAAATAAAATTCAAATGGCATTAAATTTCTATTATAGAAAAAATAAAAAAGTATTTTATTATAAGGACCATTGGATTCATTTCTTGCTTCTTGCTTGCATATTACCCAATTGACTAGTAGTAGCTTTTGAAAATACTGATAGGCTTCATTATCAGTCTATTAAGTTGCACTGACACCATTAGACTATATCAACTCAATTAGCCAACCTTTAAGCAAAGGTGCACCTTTGAACTGGCCACCAAGTTCAATGTCATTAACACAATGATCATACTATGGGTAATATTTGCAAAAACCCTTGGACCACATGTGAAAAGCTTAGCAACTTCTTCCTAGAGGGTGACCACCTTCCAGTGTAGTTACTAGGTGTCCTATATAAGAGACAAGAGTCATCAATACTTGCACTGGTGCCAGAAGATTGAAAAGGCATAGGAGATTGAAAACAAAATTGTTTCTAAATGTCTGGCACCGTAACTGCTCATAAATCTTGCCCTAAGGATTTTCAGCTTGAAAGGCTACATGGAATGCACTATAGGATTTTTCAATTATATCCCATTGGTTCATTGCTAAGATGAGAAACTGCTAGGCTATAAAGGTTGTGATGACTTGCACATTTGACTCCAATACAACCTAAATGAATATCCAGAGTTGTATCTATCAGGAATATCAAATGTCTCATACCCAATAAAAACATCTTAGCAGTATAATAGTAGATATTAAAAGCATAACATGAGAAATTGGAAGGGGAATTAGTTGCTACTTACTAGTAAGTTAACTATATCACTCTAAAAGTAAAACCATTTTCTGCCTTACTTGCAGTGTTCTTATCACAAATAAAACAGAAATTTGGTGGCAAACTGATAGATAGAAAAGGTTGGCATAGTTTTAGTACAATATTATAAATTATATTAATGTTAATATAGATAGCAATAACTCAAACTAAATATGTACCATTTTTATTGAGCTAGAATACTTAGCATTAAAACCCAACCATGACAGATATTACTAATGTTAGCACTATATGTGGTGAGTAATGACATTAGAGTCTCATAGTGACACCCACCAAAAGCAATTTCCATGTTTTCTATAGTACATATTAAT
Source organism: Macrostomum lignano (assembly GCA_002269645.1). Classification (NCBI taxonomy): domain Eukaryota; kingdom Metazoa; phylum Platyhelminthes; family Macrostomidae; genus Macrostomum; species Macrostomum lignano. The sequence goes on along the minus strand of NIVC01002279.1, from coordinate 63,651 downwards.
AAATTGCAAACAATGGCTAACTTGTGCTAGAGCAGACTTTTCTTTGTATTGAGCTTGTCTATAGCAGCCTGATTTGTCTCTTTACTATTGATGGGATGTTGTGCTATAGTGTAATAGAGTTGTGAAAATTTTGGGCCATCAGCAAGTAGTTTGTTTATCTTTTCAAGTGTGATCCAATAGCTAATCAAGATGCTGCAAATAGAATTATGATTCCTAAAGATAGGGACAAGGCAGAAATAGTATAAAAAGTATTGCTTATTTGTCTATGGGTTATAATGTCTATAAGTATAAGATCTGCTAATTGTTAAAACAATAAAATAGTTCAAAAGTTTTTAAACTTCTTAATTAAGTGCAATAAAATGATATAAAACAATAATTACATGATGCTGTGAGCTTGCACAATGTATAATTTAGTGGGAGCTAGTTAAGTTGCTTTACCACTTTTGGGTGCAAATAGAGCTCGCAGCACAGAATAGTGTCTTCACTATTAGGTATAGCCATATTAAACTCACAGGCTATTAGTTCGACACCAAATTTTTGGCATTGATAATTGGCTTGCCAAGAGTCAGAATTCACCTTTGTCTTTGTTAATACCAACTTGGAAAACAATTTCACTGCATTGTTTAGTTTTTGTTTGCATTTGTCTTCAAAATTAAATTTTGAAGTGTGAAGGGGCTTATCACATAGGACAATAGGAGTCAACATTGGAGCTTTGAAGCTTATGAAACTTTGAAGCTACCTATGAAAACATGCAAATGTTGTTGCACTCTTGGAACTAATATTATACTATCATATGGCTGCTAGTCTACAAAAAGTGACAAGTGCTGCTAGTCCTAAGATATCACTGAGTATTGCAGCAGCTGCTGGTCAAGAAGCACAATGGAGGGCTGCTGCAGTTGCTAGTCAGAAAGCAGCACAGAATGCTTTTGTAGCTGCTAGTCAGAAAGTACCATAGAGGGCTACTACAGTTGCTAGTCAGAAAGTATAATAGAGAGCTCTTATGGCTACTTGTCAGAAGGTACCACAGAAAGTTATTATGCCTGCTAGTTAGAAAGTACCACAGAGCTTTTCTAGCTGCTGGTCAAAAGGTACCACAGAATGCTACTGTGGCTGCTAGTCAGAAAGCACCATAGAAAGCTGCAGTGGGAATATTTTAGTACTTGTAGTTAGCATTGTAAAAGAAAAAATGAGCCTAAGAAGTTTTTTTTTCACATTTATTTTCATACTTCTTACAGATTGAGAATGTAAACAAATATTTTTATTTACTTTTCTAAGTGACATTTTTTATGATAGTCATCATTTTATACAATTGAACAATGTTTTAATTTTTTATTTGTGCCTAGATATGGCTCACAGAAGTGAATACTTTGGGCAGTCTTGCATTGCTATCTGGCTATTAGTGATAGTTGCAGTTGCAGTCACTGACACACATTGGTCTTGGTATTTCTCTTTGCTACTATTCTATTCTTGGCCATCTTGGATAGCCCCTTTTGGCCTTTCTCATTAAGATATCAAATGGATTTTTCTTTTTTAAAGACATTGAAATAGTAATAGTAGCAAAAGTAAGTGAAGCTGTAGCTAAAGCATCTATAGAATCTTATAAGAAGGATTAGGAACTAAAGTAGGTATCTTTGACATTGACTTTAAATTCCCTTTAATATATGCTAATTACAAATTACAGTTATTATTGTTATGTTCATTAAAATTTTAGAACTGCTAAAATATTGAATTTAGGACATAATTTTTACAACATTTTTTTGTTCACTAAAAAAGGATAAAAATATTAAAGGCTTTTAAAAAGCATCATTTTGATATTTATATGATAATTATTAGCATTTATTCTTGTATTAGTTTTTATGAATAAATATAAATATCTTATTAGCTAGAAGCTAAGCTATGGCTTGGCTAGGCCTATCTATTGTCATGTCATAATATCATTTTGAGTTGAGTATTAATAGGCCTCCAGTCTATAAGTCAATGAGTCTAATCCAATGATATTTTTAATTTGAAAAGTATTAAAATATTTGCATATATCTTGGCCTGATCATACTAGATCTTGCTGAGAAGTTTTCAAAAACATTTAGTTTATATATTTATGAAAATTGGTCCACAAAAAACATTATAAGGCAGGCGATGCCAGACTATATGTTGCTACAAAGACAAAAAATAAGACTCCATTAATCATTGAAAAAACTTAATTTTAAGTTGCTTTTATCTCTTTAAAAGTAAATCCAAATCAATTGCAGTTTAAGTCATTTAGTCTGTTAGAATTGTTATAGGGGTTAGTTCTATCCTTTGAAATAATTCTACCAATTAGTTGCCAAAGTTGTAGCAGGTGTTTTTTATTTATAAATTATACTGATGCCACTAAGTTGTGCTAGGGGTTGCTTCTGTCTTAATAAATAGTCCTATTATTATGCCACCAGCTGTGACAAGATATTAGGTTCTCTCTTATAAATGTCTACTATTATTATACCTAACTATTTCTTAGAATGGTGTCTAATATATATTTTGGAAATTGTCTCTTATATATAGTAGTGTTTTGGGTAGTTTTTTATGTATAGTAGGGTTCTAGGTAGCATCTTATATATAGTAGCATTCTGGCCTAAGCAGTCTAATACTGGTATAGATGTATATCCAATTAGGCATTACCAAGATCAGAGTATCACGGTGCTATTCTTAAGTATTGCTTTGCATAGATCTTAAAATATCTTCTTTGCAACCTCTTTGAACCTTTCTTAGAATCCTTTATACCAAATGAATAAGTTGTTCTCAATTCTCTCTTAAATGTCTGAGTAGTGATATCAAACTAAGTGCTTTAAGCAGTCAAACTGTGCAAGGATGCAAGATAATTATTTTTTTGAGGCAAAACTTGCTCCTTTTTATAAGCAAAACTTCATACATTTATAACAAAAAAAAATTTGTTTATTTATTCAAAATAAATGTACTATTCAAAATAGTTAGCATTTTCACAGGAATTCAACTTGTAGACTATGAGTGAAATAATTGAGCTGTTTCAATATTATTAATAAAATAATATATTAAAGTCTCATGTTGCACATATGTGCAATTCCCCTGATTTACACTGGCTATGCAACTTACTTTTTGAGCAAAAATGCAACTTACCTATAAAATAAACCCTAAAGGAAAATCAATGCAATTCTAGATAAATGGCAAGAGTAACTATGATTGTCTTTTTAAGGCTAAATGCCTTGTTGTTATCATCTAATCTAATTAGTACTATATCTGTATCTTTTTGGGTGGGCATTTTTGTGACTTACCTTGGTTAGGCCCTTTGCTAGCTAGCCAGATTGGCTTGGTTGGCCAGGTGTTGCACATGTATGATCATCTGCCTGAATTATTTTAATTGTGGTATATAGCTTATACTTTATGATGTACATATACTTATTTTAGACCTAGAACCACAGACCAATAAGTAAGACTAGACTGCGCATGGAGAGTAAAAAAGTGTGCCTCTTTCCCAGTTATAAAAATGGCACCCAGCCAACCCCCCCCTCCGCGGTCGATAGTGGGTAAATAATTTCCTTTCCTAAACCATTCCTACTCGTCTACTTTTTGGTTCCTACAGGGCACAACAACAACAAAAAATATTATCATAGCTTTTTAGACTCATTTATAAATATTTTTCAAGAGATTCTTTCTAAAGACTTTTAATTTAATTAAAGCTTGCCTGTATAAAAACTTGCAGAATCAAAATAATGAGTTCAACTTACCAGGTATCCACTAGAATAGGCTAAACTACAGATTAAGAAATACTGCTGTTCGTAGAAGCTTTTGTCTCTTTCCTGATTTTCTTCTGGGACATGAAAGGTCTTTCACCACCTTCTTCATTCGAACCCGCATGTAGAGCAGTGCCATGATGTGAATCAAATGAAGCTTGTGGGATTCAATGCCAATGCTGGCAGCCACGGAATGCAAGTCAAGTTCGGGAAATGCATCAACTGACATGTGCAACATCTCTTGGACAGCCACATCACCAGAAAGTTTGAACGTCGAATGATTGTTTTGGCATGAAGCAAAACTTGCAAGACATTGTTGCTTGGAAAAATCAACCCCCCAGTCACTTCTTTATTTAGCACATTTTTCATGGTGACAAGAGAGCAGGGCAACCGTGCAGCCGCTGACATTTCAGTGCTGGAAATGAGTGCTGATCTGCAGAGCACACATTCAATTGATTTAAGCATACTATGGACCACTGCGCCTGCAATGTAATACACAATCGACTGGCATACTTTGCATTTTGATGCATTCACACAACGTTGAATGGAATTAAGGCTTAAACCCAAACTGTTCTGAGCACTTATCTGCTTCCATTGAGGTTTTCCTGCCTCTGTTAATTGTGACAAAGGCAGACAAGATAATGACAACTGAATAGTGGCATCCTGTTGCTTAATATTGGGACTAGTCGATTGGAGAATTCCACCTCCAGCGTGCACTAGTAACTGTCTAAAGGCTGAGCAAAACTGTCTTGGAGTCTGATTGTGATTCTAGCCATTTCAAAGTCTGACGGCATTAAAAAATAACTCAAAATAACAACTTAAAAGTGCAAAGAAAGAAAAAACCACAACTTGAAAAAATACTTGGCAAGGGCCATAACAGCCTCAGAATTCACCATGAAGCTGAGAAAGCCTGTTTTCTTTGCAGTTTCAACAATTTTGCATCCAGACAAATTTTCAAGACTTCCGAGAAGCTTAATTGAGTCAGTAAAGAAGTCAATAAAGTCCGACTGGTTGTCAGCTCTTAGAGCCATTTTGGCCCTGTAATTTACTAGTCGCTTGGAGTTAAAGGCATTGAACAAGTCATTCATGTGCTCAATAAAATCTGCCATCATAAGTACATCATGGTGCTCGAATCTGGCCAAAGCTTGCTGATGTACCCACCGCAAGGAGTCAGCAACTGACTTACTAAAAAGCTGGGATGCCAAATAGACCTTCATCTTTAAATTGGCAAAGTTGATGTGATGCCTGCTTAGTTTATTTCCCAGTTTGAGCCTGTGACTCTTCTGAACTTGCTGCAATAGTGAAACATATTTCCAATCAATATTCCCCCTATTTGGCCAAACTATTGTGCCCATTGATTGCCACTGATTGCAAATCAGCTTCAACATATGAGGCGGATCGAGGAAGGCAGAAACCTGAATGCTTGGGTCACAAGGATGAGGGAATGTGGCGACAATTGAGTCCGGAGAACTAATTTTAGCCCCAAGAAGTTCAATAGCTCAAATGTTGTGCTGCGTTCCATCGCATATGAACGATGTGGCAACAACGCCAACCTGATAAAGCCTCTGAATTGATTCTTCTACAACACTAGACAAAAATTCACCATCCATACCATTTACTAGAAAATAACCCAATGGCAACTTCCAATAGTTCTTCAGACCTATAGCCATCACTACCAATGCCAATGTCGCCTCCTGCTCACTTGCCTTGCCATCTCCTTTGTCAACATAGCCAAAGAACATGCCTTCATTCGAATTCCATTCAATCATTGATTCCAATGACATTTCATCAGCCACTACATTGCAGTAGTCAAAGGCAGTGCCATCGTCGGAGCTGCATCAATGAGAAAGTTCTTGGAAAGCCTGATCACAAAATCCAGGAAAGCATTTAGCGTTTGAAATCCATCTACGAAGAGATGCAGGGTGCAGAAGCTGAAAATACTTTCTGACATATTCATAGGCTTTGGGGCTGTAGAAGCGCAAGGTGGACGCAAATTTTTGCACTTCAGTAGAAAACTTTCTTGTCCGCTTATTGCTTTGAGGCAAAATGCTGCTAATCAAAGAATTCGAGGTCAAAAAATTAAGGCACGACGCAGCTGCTTCATTCAGAATGCTCTTTTTCCTCAACTCTCCGATTGCCTCCTTCAGGGTTCTCGCTCTTCGCTTAATTTGCCTATGCTTTGAGCGCAATGATCAAATTTTGTGGTACTTGTTTCGAAGAGAATGCTGTAAGATTTCAATAGCTTTCGTACCCTTCTTGGACTTGGCATGAGCCGCTAGAAGCCTATTGTACCTGCACCTCAGATTTTTCAAAGCTTTTACCTTTGTATTGAAATCTTCCCTGCTTACACAGTTGGCATGAAGGTCTAGCTGAGGAAGATCGTCATTGATAGTAATGGCTTCCAAATCAGATTTTGTCTTGCTGCCTACTTGAGGTGCCTGAAATATTTCAAAATCAACTTCTCAAGTGGCCGCGGCTGCTGTGATTGTCTGTCTCTTCTTCTCAGCTGGCTGCAGATGTTCCGGAAACACAGGAAAGATTGAAGGAACAGCGTGCAGATACAGTCTTCTTCTGGCGTTGGGCAAGAAGCCTTCAAACTGCTCCTTGAAACAAGACTCAGAAAAGTGTTCTGAGCAGACTTTTGAACTTTTTGACAGTTTGAAGTCTTTTTGCCTCAGTGCTGCAACCCACTTCTTCTTCGTCTCATTGTCCTTGGGAAAGGAATGGAAGGAGACTCCAGAAGTTGAAGCTGCGCTATTCGTGCAACCAAAAGCACTGCAATAGCTGCCACATTTTGGAGTCTTCAATGGCTTGGAGGAATTAACTTCTTCTATTGCTTGATACAAAGTTGCTTGAATTAAATCAGTTTGATTCTAGTAGATAGGTAAATTTTGTGTTGTTTTAGCACCAAGAGAATGGCTTATTCGAATGCATATAAAAGGTGGGTTAGAAACCATAAGGACCAGTAAAATGCTCTGTACCCACTATCCTGTTCCCCCTCACCTTCACATACTATTGATTTTTTTTTGGCAGGAGCAAGGGACCATTTTTTCCATAGCGTTTTTGTCAAAAAAACATGCCAAGGCAGGGAATGGGGCTTGCGCAGTCTAGATACTTCTTGGTCTGTGCCTAGAACTTAGAAGAGGCTATACCATGCCACTATTGTCGGTATAAGCACAAAAAATATGTTTAAGTTATAAAAATTTAAGTATCTAAAAAATAATGATATAACTAATGTACTATAAAGTTGTAAGTACATAGTTTACCAATTCTTTTGCAAATACATTGCACTCATAAATATATAAAGGATAGCAGCTTTACCAAGAAAATGTTTGTAATTTTTTAGTTTATATAAATGTTTCCATCAATGCTGGAGTAAGCTAGGGGCAAAAAAATTTAGACAACCAGTGGCACACTAGTGTATTTTGCCTAGGATGCTTGGCGCACAATCAAAAATATTTTTGGGTAACTTCTGGTACCTATATATAATATGATCCTGACTATGGTGGGTAATATGTTAAGCAGTCATCTTGTTAGCTGTGTTCTATTCTATGTCTTGCTACTACATACTAAATATATTGCTATGTATATTACTCAGAAGTAGCAAAGCAAATAAAACAAAAAAATGTTTTGTTCTTGGTAAAAGAGTATAAAGCTATTTCCATATACTAAAAATGAAAATCTTGTATGTTTGTTTGTTTGTACGAAATCGATTTAGCAGTTAGCCCTCACAGGCTAAAATTGCATGAGCCAAGTCAAGACAAGATTCCAATTTAGTTCCAAATTAATTTGACTCTACTTTGAATCAAGCTTAGGCCACTGGCACATCCTAGTGCTGCACCAGACCACAGAGCTATAGCCCCAAATATAATTGAAAAACTTTTTAACTTGCAAGTGATTAAAATGTTAGCTTATTTATTGGTATAAAATAACAAATGTTGTTTAATCTCTTCTAGATATTATATGGTTGCATATCACTCACTAAGCAAAGTCAAATTTTATGTTCTCAGGCTTCTTGCAGCTGCTTGTACTCTATTTAGGTTGATTTAGCTCAAAATTGCTAGATTGAGGCTATTGATTAGGTCTAGGGTAAACCAAGTTTCTAAACCTAGATTGGTCATAAAGTGACTTTTGATGTTCAACAACTTTCGATAATAGTCTGGTTGTTACAACCAAATGAAAAATATGGTTGTGCATATAGTCAGTCTACAAACGTATACCTTAATTTATTTTTCCTGAATTTAATTAATTAATGGCAGACCTGTCTCATATACAACAGCAAGCCAAGTCAAAATGACTGGCAGAGTGTGCAACTATGCAGCAGTGTTCCAGCTAACAGTGACGCTGTGCGCTCTGCTCACATTTAGCACATATCAGCTTTCTAACTATTATTCTACTGTGCCGAAATTGCTCACAATTGGCAGTTCATTATTGAATTTGTCAAATTTTGACACGCCTATTAGTTCTAATAATGTATCTCTGATCAATGAAGTCAATGGCCTGATGCCATTGTCAGGTTATCTTGGCAGAAATAACAGCAGTCCGGATCCTGCCAGTTGTCCTAGATCTGATAGTCAAGCCTCGAATCGTCTTTGCGTTCCACTGACTCTGGCCGATTTGAATTCCACCTGTCCGAAGCCCGTAGACTTTGGTAGGTTGCGCTGCGGCTTTTGGCTGGCACCGCCCGCCTGCGGTGCTGCAACCGCCTGCGTAGCAGTTATTGTGCCTTACCGTAATCGACTAGTGAATCTGCTGCTGTTAGTCCAACACTTGCACAATCTGCTTCAACGACAGGCTATTAATCATGGCATCTTCGTAGTTGAACAGAATGATCAGCTGCCCTTTAATCGGGCCAAGTTGCTTAATATTGGATTCAAATTGTCGCAAAAGTGAGTTCTAGTAGTACCTGAAAAGTTTGTATGTATGTTTGCGTCTAGAACCTGGCTTCCACCCTGTCCAACACCTGATTGATCTGACTCTGTCACATCTGGTTAGACCAGGCCCTGTCCCAACCTGGTTTCCACTTTTTTACCACATCCAACTTTCATCCCTCTCCAAACTTAGCTTTCACCACCACATCTAGCTTCCCCCCTTTCCCCACACTTGACTCCAACGTTTTCCCATACTTACGTTCCATATTTGCCCACACCTGAGTTCTACATTTCCTCACACCTGAGTTCTACATTTCCCCACACCTGAGTTCTACATTTCCTCACACCTGAGTTCTACATTTCCCCACACCTGAGTTCTACATTTTCTCACACCTGATGTCTCGCATTACCCAATCTTCTCTGTAGCTCGTAATCGCACCTGCTGGTATAACTTTTCTGTTACCTTAGTGAGAGTAACAAAACTGGCGCTAACCCCTCTACCCCGCCTTCCTACCCATTCAGCTACCATTCGTGTGACTGTTTCGTCTTTCACGACGCCGACAAGCTGCCTGAGTCTCTGCTAGTCGACTACTCCTGTAGCCGAAGCAGGCCGCGCCACCTCATTGGCCGCCTGTTGAATTTGGCCAGCAGGAAATACTCACCGGGCAAGATGTATCACAATTTTTTCGGCGGCGTCGTAGCTGTAACTAAGCGGCAATTCGAATCGGTGAATGGCAATTCGAATCTCTACTACGGCTGGGGTCGGGAGGACGACGAACTGTCGGTCAGGTTGCGGATCAAGCATTGGCGAGTCGCCTATTCGGACCAAAGCGCCAAGTATGTGAATTTGAAGCACGCCGACGATATTAAGGTGAATAGTATGCCTTGGCCGTCTGTTAGCGCTGTTAGACGGCGAATGACTTCGGATGGGCTTAATTCGTTAAAGTACAACCTGACTGGCGTTTATTGTCATCCGTTGTTTACCATATTTAGCGTGCAGGTGTGAATATGACGCATCAATTTAGATGTTGCATCCAATAGATAAGAATATTCCTTTATAAGTCAATTTTCATTTGAATTCCCCAATAGTTTTGTAGTTCGTGAGATTCTTTGGAATGTACTTGACCCCTCAGCCTGATTTTCCCGTGTGGCCATCCGATCAGGTTTTTCGCCCGGTTTTGCTCTGGCTTGCTATGTTTTTTGCCCCATTTCCAGGCGAAGAACATAAACCAGGCGAATTTATCCGGTTTTTCTCTGCCTTTCTAAACCAGGCGAAATTCCGGAGGAAAAACCGTACGAGTGCTCTGGTTTTTTACCCGGTCCTTCGCCAGGTTTGGAACCAGTTTAGTAACGCAGGCAAATCCGGAGTAAAAGCGGATGAAATAACAATTCCGCCTGGAATTTTGCCCGGTTCTTTCTCTGGTTCTTCGACCGGACAAGAGCCGGAGAAAAGAGCTGGTGAAAGCCTTTAATTCAGGATTGGGTTGAAAATGGTATGGGAGACACAGTGTATAATTGACAATTGACATGAAGATTTTCTTGTAATTGTATGTCCTGTAATGTGCTCCTGTTTTGTTCTCTTGCAGTATTTTTTCCGCTCGTCTTTATATATACCATATGAGCGTCTTCGTATGTTACATTACGAGCGTAGTTCACGTAAACTGAGAATAAAAATATTGTCATTTTAATGCTGTCATCGCACACATTTCTGAAGGCTGCATGCTACTGTGGGATTCCAACATACTTTTGGCCAGTCAGAAGTGATTTTAAATTCCCGCATTTATGCGCCTAGATGACTAGCGACTATGCGCCTACTGACTGTATTCTACAACATCTTTGGAATAAAAAAACAGAGGAGTATATTGATCTTGTAGGTGATTTGGAACAGTTTGATGAATTGCAAGATGGAACGTTACATATTTTGTATTAACACTGACAATTGTCTTACTTCTTCACTCTTCACGGTATCCGTTGACAGAAGCGCACTGTAGATGTTTTACTAAGTCGGCACTACATATTTCCGAGAGTAGACACAATTTGATAGGGATGCAGGGTTTTTCGTCCGGTTTGATCGTCGTGTCGCTTTCGTTAGGTTTTAGTCTGATTTTGCTCCGGGTATTCGTCCGGTTGGGTCGTCGTGTCGCTTTCGTTAGGTTTTAGTCTGATTTTGCTCCGGGTATTCGTCCGGTTGGGTCGTCGTGTCGCTTTCGTTAGGTTTTAGTCTGATTTTGCTCCGGGTATTCGTCCGGTTGGGTCGTCGTGTCGCTTTCGTTAGGTTTTAGTCTGATTTTGCTCCGGATATTCGTCCGGTTGGGTCGTCGTGTCGCTTTCGTTAGGTTTTAGTCTGATTTTGCTCCGGATATTCGTCCGGTTGGGTCGTCGTGTCGCTTTCGTTAGGTTTTAGTCTGATTTTGCTCCGGATATTCGTCCGGTTGGGTCGTCGTGTCGCTTTCGTTAGGTTTTAGTCTGATTTTGCTCCGGATATTCGTCCGGTTGGGTCGTCGTGTCGCTTTCGTTAGGTTTTAGTCTGATTTTGCTCCGGATATTCGTCCGGTTGGGTCGTCGTGTCGCTTTCGTTAGGTTTTAGTCTGATTTTGCTCCGGATATTCGTCCGGTTGGGTCGTCGTGTCGCTTTCGTTAGGTTTTAGTCTGATTTTGCTCCGGATATTCGTCCGGTTGGGTCGTCGTGTCGCTTTCGTTAGGTTTTAGTCTGATTTTGCTCCGGATATTCGTCCGGTTGGGTCGTCGTGTCGCTTTCGTTAGGTTTTAGTCTGATTTTGCTCCGGATATTCGTCCGGTTGGGTCGTCGTGTCGCTTTCGTTAGGTTTTAGTCTGATTTTGCTCCGGATATTCGTCCGGTTGGGTCGTCGTGTCGCTTTCGTTAGGTTTTAGTCTGATTTTGCTCCAGATATTCGTCCGGTTGGGTCGTCGTGTCGCTTTCGTTAGGTTTTAGTCTGATTTTGCTCCGGGTATTCGTCCGGTTGGGTCGTCGTGTCGCTTTCGTTAGGTTTTAGTCTGATTTTGCTCCAGATATTCGTCCGGTTGGGTCGTCGTGTCGCTTTCGTTAGGTTTTAGTCTGATTTTGCTCCGGATATTCGTCCGGTTGGGTCGTCGTGTCGCTTTCGTTAGGTTTTAGTCTGATTTTGCTCCAGATATTCGTCCGGTTGGGTCGTCGTGTCGCTTTCGTTAGGTTTTAGTCTGATTTTGCCCCGGTTATTTGCCGGGTTCTGCTATTGCACTTTCATCCGGTCATTTGTCGGGTTTTATTCAGGGTACTCATCAGTTTGAGTAGCCGAAGAGAAACCCGAGAAAATACCTGATGTCCTCTACGAAATTCCTGACGAACAACCAGACGAAACTGCCGTCTTCGTCCGTTTTCGAGACCACTTTCCCGAGGATTTTCGGGTTTTTAGATAGGAAAAAATGTATTACAAACCGGGCAAAAATCCCGATCGCCTACCGGGCTAAAAACCTGATCAGATGGCCACACGGGTTATTGGCTCTTAAAGGGTGTACAGCCGCCCTGACTTTCTTATTGTCTTGTACACACTCCGTGTCTCGGGGGGTTGGCCATCATTACTATTGGTGAAACACAGATAGATATGACCGTACACGAAAGCTTCAGCCGGAAGCAAAAGTCAACTTGATCTTTCCAATATTTGCCTACTCATAACTTGCCTTGCAGTCGAACTACTCGAAAATTACATTTGTTAAAATCGAAATACATAATGCAAAATTGTAGGCCGTTTAATTGTCCAATATAGGGGATGCTAGAATTCACTCGATATCCATTGCTCATTGAGCTCTAACTCACTCGAGATACATTAGCTACTTGAGCCCTAATTCACACAAAAAGCTTGAATTCTAGCATTCCTACATGTAGTTTACTTTATATTCAATTGATAACACTGTAATTGATACAAACTAATGCTTTTTTACCCTTGTTTTCCACAGTAACTTGGTTTAATCATTAACTTCTGTAACTTTCTTCTTTCTGGATAATTTTGTGCAGCATTTTTGAAACGACAGCTTTAATTTTTACCTGAGTTTTTTCACTAATTCCACCAGCTTGTTCTCCACACTCGATTTTTTTACTTACAAGTGTAACATGTTTTTTATGCAGCTTCTTACTAATACAAGACGTACGCCTGCCTCTCTGTGTTTAATTGCATTCTAATTAGGAAATGCGAGATTGGTTTGGATTTGTACCCGATTCCGGCTTCCCTCTGTAATCTCAGCTATTGTCTTTAAAGTCAGTTTATTTACAGCTTGACTGTGTTAATAAAACCCGCTTGTTAATCAGTCCTCTTTTGACAGTTACCACTTTAAACAACATGTTGCTTAAGACAACTGCTTTGTTATAAGTTTAATTACATGATTTTTTAGAAGCTTATATATATTTCTGGTTTCTATCAAGTGTTCAGCTTAGCGCTTTGTTCATTTTGCTACTAAAAGTAGATGGGGCAGCAAGTTTAAAAAAAATTTCTATATATTTCTCTAATTATAAGTCAAGCAGACTGACCTGATTGAATGATCTTAAGCCTTAAAGGCTGAGTTTCCAATGCTCAAGAAGGAATGCTGAGATGCCAAGGCTCAAGAGGGGGTGCTGAGATGCCAAGGCTCAAGAGGGGTGCTGAGATGCCAAAGTCAAGAGGGGGTGTTGAGATGCCAAGGCTCAAGAGGGGGTGCTGAGATGACAAAGTCAAGAGGGGGTGCTGAGATGACAAAGTCAAGAGGGGGTGTTGAGATGCCAAGGCTCAAGAGGGGGTGCTGAGATGCCAAAGTCAAGAGGGGGTGTTGAGATGCCAAGGCTCAAGAGGGGTGCTGAGATGCCAAAGTCAAGAGGGGGTGTTGAGATGCCAATGCTCAAGAGGGGGTGCTGAGATGCCAAGAGTCGAGGGGAATGCTGAGATGCCAAGGCTCAAGAGGGGTGCTAAGATGCCGATGCTCAAGAGGGAGTGCTGAGATGCCAAGGCTCAAGAGAGGGTGCTGAGGTGCCAAGGCTCAAGAAGGAATGCTGAGATGCCAAGGCTCAAGAGGCGATTCTGAGGTGCCAAGGCTCGAGGGGTTGCTGAGGTGCCAAGACTCAAGAGGCGATTCTGAGGTGCCAAGGCTCAAGAAGGAATGCTGAGATGCCAAGGCTCAAGAGGCGATTCTGAGGTGCCAAGGCTCGAGGGGGTGCTGAGATGCCAAGGCTCAAGAGGCGATTCTTGAGGTGCCAAGGCTCAAGAGGCGATTCTGAGGTGCCAAGGCTCAGGGGGGGGGTGCTGAGATGCCAAGGCTCAAGAGGCGATTCTGAGGTGCCAAGGCTCGAGGGGTTGCTGAGGTGCCAAGGCTCAAGAGGCGATTCTGAGGTGCCAAGGCTCAAGAAGGAATGCTGAGATGCCAAGGCTCAAGAGGCGATTCTGAGGTGCCAAGGCTCGAGGGGGTGCTGAGATGCCAAGGCTCAAGAGGCGATTCTTGAGGTGCCAAGGCTCAAGAGGCGATTCTGAGGTGCCAAGGCTCAGGGGGGGGGGGTGCTGAGATGCCAAAGCTCAAGAGGCGATTCTGAGGTGCCAAGGCTCGAGGGGTTGCTGAGGTGCCAAGGCTCAAGAGGCGATTCTGAGGTGCCAAGGCTCAAGAAGGAATGCTGAGATGCCAAGGCTCAAGAGGCGATTCTGAGGTGCCAAGGCTCGAGGGGGTGCTGAGATGCCAAGGCTCAAGAGGCGATTCTTGAGGTGCCAAGGCTCAAGAGGCGATTCTGAGGTGCCAAGGCTCAGGGGGGGGGGGGTGCTGAGATGCCAAGGCTCAAGAGCCGATTCTGAGGTGCCATATTTCTTATTCATTTGTTTTTTGCCTCCCTTATCGAGAGGATTATTATTGCTAGTCCTATTTCCAGTTTGTGATGAAAGCACATCTCATCCATTCATGCTCAGCCAAATCTATGCCATAAAGCTAATCTACACGAGTTACCACAATGAACTCGGACAACCTGCTGGCTCTGGGCCGCCTTGTAGACCAGCGCTATCTGCAGCCGGCTCTAGGCTGGCGGCGCGGCTTTGAGAATCGACTCAGCCATCTGCTTAGCCAGCGCCGCCTGCCCGAGCAAGGCTGGTCAGAGCCGGAGCTGGAGCTGCTAATCCGGGAGCTGGCCCTACTAGACATGAACAATGCCAACTCCGGCAGTTGCATCGGCGTTGGCGAACGAGAAGGCCGAGTAGTGTGCCCGCTGGTATACAGGCGGCACTTCGGCCTGGCCCACGGCATCGGCCGGTCCGGTGACGTCACCGCCGGCCAGCCGAAAGCTGCCGGCTCGTCTGTTATTAATAGTTTAACGAATAGCCTGCTGGGGGATTGGCTGAGACAATTCGGCTGCCCGAAAGCGGCTAAATGTGCCGTGCTGATTCCGGTGGCCACAGGTAAGCTGACTAGTAGGTTGTTTATGCGAAGATGTTTATATACGAGTATAGTATATTCGGTATTTACATAGATAATGTTGTCGTAACCTTCAGTGTAATATTTATTAACATGAGCGATTGGAACTCGTCTTGTCGATTTGGACGATAAATGAAGTATCTGAAACTGAAATCCCCGGAACTGAAATCCTATAGAACTGAAATCCCATAGATCTGAAATCCAATAGAACTGAAATCCCATAGATCTGAAATCCCATAGAAATGAATTCCCCGGGGGTCGCTTTCACAAGACCGAAATTTCACAACGCCGAAAACTGCTGCACGATCCTTCACAAGACCGAAACTTCACAAGACAGAAATTTCACAACGCCGAAAACTACTGCACGATCCTTCACAAGACCGAAACTTCACAAGACAGAAATTTCACAACGCCGAAAACTGCTGCACGATCCTTCACAAGACCGAAACTTCACAAGACAGAAATTTCACAACGCCGAAAACTACTGCACGATCCTTCACAAGACCGAAACTTCACAAGACAGAAATTTCACAACGCCGAAAACTACTGCACGATCCTTCACAAGACCGAAACTTCACAAGACAGAAATTTCACAACGCCGAAAACTACTGCACGATCCTTTACAAGACCGAAACTTCACAAGACAGAAATTTCACAACGCCGAAAACTTCTGCACGATCCTTCACAAGACCGAAACTTCATAAGACAGAAATTTCACAACGCCGAAAACTCAAAATGCAAAATGAACAATAAATTTCACTACTCACTGTTCACAAAAAGTTGAGTGCTTCGTTCGTGCTTGCTTCTGACGTAACAAATTTTATAATGACCAAGAACATTCACATGGTTTATGAAATTTACACTCGATGGCGAGAGCGGAATGACAAAGTAATTTCCTCGATAACTTTAATTTTTATAACTTTTTTTCGTACTTTGATGCTTCAGAAGCATATGAATTACATGATTTGGAATTTTAACAGCTTCATTTCCTACCCTATGGTTGTTTGCTTTTATATCCACGAAGGCATTTACTTATAGGCCAAATGTAGCGTAAGGCATTACCAACGAAATACTTTGGGGCTCTGGAACGTTAGTTGCAATGCTGGGAGCAATTTGCCAAGTCACAATTGTCAGTATATACGACGTACTTGTAACAGTATGACCAGTGTAGCTTGTCAAAGGGGTCTGTACCCATAATGGCCGCAGAATAAAAAAAAACAGCAAGTAATAATTATTGAAACAATCTTGGTCGTCGTTGCTTTACTGAAAAATATTGATATGAACTTGCTTTTGGAAACTCATGGGCTTAGCGAAGCCTGTAACTTGTATATTTTAGCGAGTAGAGGATCAAATAAAAATATTTACTACAAATAAAAGTATTTCGTGGTAACGACGAAGCAGCAAAAAAGGAAGCAAGTTCGCAACAGTCCAAACACTGAAATAAGACAAACTGAAACAAACTATCTGATGCTAGTAGCCTATTGCGTAATTTCGGAACATCAGACGAGTAGCAAATTCTACTCATCGCAGCAATGACGGGCAGCAGGAGAACATCAAATATTACGCATGGGTGTGAATGCTACGAAAATTCTTATGTGGCAAAGGAGTTTGATACGGTAAGAACAGAAAAATGCATTAAACATATATACTACAAGTAAAATATATATACTAGCTTATTGCATGAAATTTGCAACATCAGACAAGTGGCAAATGCTATTCAAGTGACGGAAGATCCATAAAGAATATATTCAGTTCCGCATGGTCACTGGCTTTGAACGAAAGGCGAGGCGCCGGTATTTTAACTCGTGCGGGGCGAGCCTATTTAAGATAGTGGTAAAGGTTGGTATATGGTGCGATAAATGTAAAAGTTTGACAGCATTAATGATTGTTGAATAATTGGGGTTATAATTCTGAATAGGGACTATTCAAAGTTCTGAATAGAATAAGTGAATGCCATTGGTATTGTTTGAGCTTTTGTGCCGACATGACAACATACAAAAAACACAGCGTTCATGGGTGTCAATTCGCCGCTCATTATCGATTTGCGGAGCACGGACGAGTGCGATGGAAGTCATAAGTACATACTGAGTGATGCTATGAAAATCGGGTCACGTTTTACGAGTCCTTGAAATAAGTACTAAAAGTACTTATGAAATAGAATGCTTATCACTAAGCGTCACAAAGTTTTCATTTCGTCACTACCTTTCAAGAAATTGGTCCCATTGCAAAAACTGCCCGCTGGAGTGCAAACATGTTCAATTAAAAGAAAAGCGGAACGAACATTATACACTCACTTCGACAGACAGGGCACTGCAGTAGCTGCCTAATGCGAATGCCTTCAGCACAGCCAGAACAAATGACATGACCGCAAGGAAATATGGCTGAAACTGAAGCAGAGTTTTCCAGACACACTGGGCACCTGCGGTGACTATGCAAATCAATGACTGGTTGATCTTGATCATCGTCCAGCTGTCCATCGCCGCCACCGGGACCCGGTTGGCCGACGTCAGGGTGCGGCTATCCATCGCCCTTGCCATCAACTGCTGGCATGAAGTTGCTGGCAGACTGTGAAAGTCTGCGCAAAGCCTCAAGTGGCGTGCACTGGCCAGTGCGAAGAAGCTCACTGCTGGCGGATTCTTGCATCTTTCAAAATGCTTTGAGTCTTCCGAAGTCGCCGAACGGGCAAGTCGCGCTGGAGCCTACACAAGTCTGCTACATACCAGGTGGATCAAAAAGTTCTCGGCCTAACCTATAAAGATGGCAGTGAGGCTCAAAATTTTTATAGTCACTCAATGTACTGCCCATCAGCATTCAGCACCCGCAGCCACCGATCGCGCAGCCGACTGATGCCTGAGTGGTAGAAGTCCACAGGTTTTGACTCAAACCAGCTGCTCACAGCCTGCACCAGCTCATGATCGGTGCTGAACTGCTTGCCACGGAGGTCCTTCTTCAAATTGGCAAATAGGAAGAAGTCACTGGGGCTATGTCTGGTGAGTAGGGTGGGTGATTTAGTTCTTCGAACCCTGCTTCACGGATGGCACACTGTGCAACTCGAGACTTGTGGACAGGGGCGTTGTCGTGCAGCAGCAGCACACCATGGGTCAGCTTCCCACGGCGTTTCTGCTTGACTGCATCGCGCAGACGGCTGATCAGCTGGGCGTAGTAAGCACCATTGATTGTCTGCTTGTTGCCCAAGAAGTCCACTAGCAGCACGCCATTGCAGTCCCAGAAGACTGTCATCAGAATCTTCCCAGCAGAGGCCTTGCTCAGTGGGCGGGATGGTGGTGGTGAATCTCGGTGCTTCCTCTGACGCGATTCCATCTGAGTCTCGGGATCGTAGTGGTGAACCCAGCTTTCATCACCGGTTACAACTCGGGCTAGAAAGTCATCCGGTGATTCATCAAAGAATGCGAGCAGCTCCTTGCAGCAGGCTACCCGATCAGCCCTCATTTGGACAGTGAGAATTCTGGGTACCCACTTGCTTTTGACTTTCTGCATCTGAAGAAAATCATGCACAATGGTTGAAACCGAGCCATAAGAGATGCCCAGAGTAGTGGCTATTTCACTCATTGACAGTTTCCTGTCAGCCATGATGAGCTTCTCCACGGCCAAGCTGTTCTCTTCAGTGCATGCTGTTGAAGGCCGGCCACTGCGGGGGTCATCTTCTATGCTCTCTCTGCCCCGCTTGAATTCGGCTGCCCAAGCCTTGATATGGTAGTGGAAAATGACGGGCAAGAATCCGGGTAGACAGCATGCAGGCGTTGGTGAATATTGGTTGGAGTCTCACCCTCTTTCACTAAAAACTTTATGATTGCACGGAACTCGATTTTTGACATTTTGCTGAAAAACAAGGGGGTACTAACTTTAGGTTCTATTAGGGCATGCAAAGCTGAAAGGCAGAAAGTCAGAATAAGCTCATATAAGTAAGTAATAGTTGCTTAAGTAGATATTCAGTTTTCATTTCAATAGTCTTATCCTTTCTAGGTTGGGCCGAGAACTTTTTGTTCCACCAAATTTGTTCCACCATTTGGGTAGAACAAATGCTGCGTGTTGGCGAGCAGTACAACGCAACGATGAAGTCCCACGTGTTGGTATGCGAAGACTTAACAAAGCTTCTCCAGCGATTGTGGTAGCTTTCTTCATTGTTGTTGGTGCGCTCCTTGCAATTGTGGACTGAAATGATCTGTGCACCAACCTTTTCTAGCCAGAAGGTCCGGATTTAGCTGTGCACCGTGCGGAGCAGCTGGAGCTTTGGCTCTGCAGCACCATTGACAAATGCTTCAGGCCGCAGAAGCGCATGCACTGGAGCGATGTGTTCTGCTGGCAGCAGCGGAAGACTCATGAGGAGCCGAGCATAACGCCGGATGTCCATGTTGCGGCAGATGTCGGGCCACAGGCCAATTTTCTTCATCTTGGCCAACACTGCCTGGGCAAAATGAAAGAAACAACTCATGGGGCGTGGCATCAGGAAAGGCCTCTAAAGGAGTCACGAAGGGCCATTTCGAAGTCACTCATAACAGTCTGTGGTTGAAATGTTTGACACAACTTGCAGCTTGCTCCAGACCATGTGGTAGACCGCCTTAGATTTTCCAGTCAAAAGCGCAACAAAACAGGGCAGGAAGCATCCCTGCTTTGACACACCGACAGTCAGCAATTAATAGAATAGGCGTGGGACAACTTGAAATGTCCCATCGACGAACACTTGGTCAGCATCTTGTAGCTGCTCCAGCAAGTCAGGGTGTGCAAAGAACAGTCCAGCATGCTCATTGCTTCTTATGCTGCCCTGGTAGATGCGCATGCTGTCAACGCCACAGTGTTGAAGGCCAAGATCTTCAGACTCGATCAGCTGGATGGCCTCCTTAATGGAATTGGGGATGCGAGGTTGCACTGAGCGCCTAGCGCGCCACATTCTAAGCTCTACCTGTGGGAATCCAACAGCATTGCCTGCTTCATCTGCACTGGACACCTCATCAAACAATGTCCGTAGGCGTTTTGATGGCTGATGTGTAGCTGCATCGTTCATTTTCTGCTTCAGGGTCATTTTCTGGACTTCTTCATCTAGCACTGGAGCATGGGAATGCTGTCCATTAGCTGTCAAGATGTCGCCTTCAAGGGTGACCTTATCAGCACAGTTGTTGCGACATGTGTAATACTCCTTGTTATTAATCTTGCGATTACACTTGAACAAGTTCCTGTCATGGAAAAGTAACCTAGATCATCTGCGACCTTCAACATATTGGAAGGCCATTGCCATTATAGATCAATCCAGCATGTAGGCCAGCCAGGGTTCCAAATGTGCTGAAATGGATTATTAAGAAAGTGGCATACAGCTAGCATGCAATTTCCATATTGCATGGAAATATAAATACTATGATAGTATTCATTCAATAATAGAATGTTAGCTACACACTACAGAGCCTACTGTAGGTGCCTCACTTCAAGTAGAGGAATGAGGCTCTTACAGAGACTAAGAAGCTACCACAGATTATTTGTATATAACATTTACTCATTTACTTATCCTGATTAAATATGTTCCTTTTTTCTAATAACCACTTGCCAAACCCTAATTATATGCTAAAATGTAGTGCCTACACTTAATAAATCAATAAGCCAAATGATTCGTATGATATTTCTACAATAGTTGCCATAGATTGTTCATATTCATTGTTCATAGGTTTGAGTCTGTTCCTGTGCGTATGACTGCGTACTTACCCGTGCGCTTGTGCGCCTGCTCAGGGGAGTCTGCAGATTGGGATTGGGTGTCGCTTAGAGTGCGTTAGGGTGCTAGCTGACAGCCTCCCTGACTCTAGTAAAAATTCTTTCCTCATCAATAGGCATGGCGCTTTGCCTCTGCCTTCTGTCGCTGAGATCGTCTCGACCATCCAACGCAAAACTGGTACTGTGGCCTCGGATTGACCAGAAATCCTGTTTCAAAGCCATCATCACTGCAGGATTTACACCTGTACCGATTGAGCCCCTGCTAGACGGCGATCAGCTGGTCACAGATGTGACCGCTGTGCGATCTTTAATAGAGCAGCATGGGCCAGACAGTATTGTAGCCGTGATGACCACTACTAGCTGCTTTGCGCCCAGAGTGCCGGATCGTCTGGCTGATGTGGCCAAATTGTGCGCCGAGTTCGGCTTGCCGCATATTGTCAATAATGCTTACGGAGTTCAGGTAGCGTTGTCATTAGCGATATTTATGTAGTACCATGAATTCTTAATTCTACTACGAGGCAGGTTTCTGTGGGAAACTTCGTATTTAGATCTTCAGCTTGTTGTCGCTTCCCCCCTTTGATCTTCAGCTTGTTGCCGCTTCCCCCCTTTGATCTTCAGCTGGTTGCCGCTTAGCCCCTTTGATCTTCAGCTGGTTGCCGCTTCCCCCCTTTGATCTTCAGCTTGTTGCCGCTTCCCCCCTTTGATCTTCAGCTGGTTGTCGCTTCCCCCTTTTGATCTTCAGCTGGTTGCCGCTTCCCCCCTTTGATCTTCAGCTGGTTGTCGCTTCCCCCTTTTGATCTTCAGCTGGTTGCCGCTTCCCCCCTTTGATCTTCAGCTGGTTGTCGCTTCCCCCCTTTGATCTTCAGCTGGTTGTCGCTTCCCCCCTTTGATCTTCAGCTGGTTGTCGCTTCCCCCCTTTGATCTTCAGCTGGTTGTCGCTTCCCCCCTTTGATCTTCAGCTGGTTGCCGCTTTGTCCCTTTAATATCAGTTGCCTCCTCTTGCCAACAAATCAATGCAATGTATCCGACCCCGGCCTACCGATATGTATAGAAAGTAAACAATGGCGCCGCTCCGCAGGCCTCCCGCTGCATGAACTTGATAAACGACGCCAGCACCAAAGGCCGGCTGGATCTATTTGTCCAGTCCTGCGACAAGAATCTCCTGGTGCCGGTTGGCGGCGCCGTCATTGCCGGGCCGGACGCGGCCGTCGTCAGTCGGGTAGCCGCCACCTATCCGGGCCGAGCATCAGCCTCGCCATCCACTGACGCCCTGCTGACCCTGCTGCACCTGGGCCGATCTGGCTTCGCCAGGCTGTTGGATCAGAGAGCGGCTGCCTACACCCGACTGCGCGACGGCCTGGCCAGCTTAGCCGGCAGACATAGCGATTGCGTGCGCCTGCTCGACACGGGAAAGAATCCGATTTCGTTGGCTCTGTGTCTCCGTGGCAGCGGCAGTAGCAGTGGCGGCGGTGACCCGGGGCGCCTCGGCGCCGCTCTGTTCCGGCGCGGCTGCTCCGGCGCAAGAGTGGTTGCTGGAGGCGACAAGCGAGTCAGCATTGAAGGATACGAGTTCCAGGTAGGTAGAGTGTGCCAGTCCGGGTTTCGAACGGATGTGTTGAAATACCAGTTTAATGGGAAGCAGAAGCAAGCCATACTTCTGCTCAGGTGTCAGCCAATAAATAGATATTCGTAGGCCGGCAGGCGCGCACTCATACACACGCTCACACTGGGTGTACAGCGCGGTCCTGACTTTCTAATCGTCTGGCATGAGAACATCGAACCGTGGCGCGATAGTCAAATGCGTTTTCCGTTGAACGGCTCTCCCTTCCCCCCCCCAGGTTTCAGCCAGAAGAGTTCAATAACTGGTTGAGACTTTCCATACCTGCATTGCTGTTTTTTTCAATTTGCAAGGCGTCGTGAGTGCCTCTTAGGCAGCTGTAGGCGGCGAAGGTCGAAGGCAACGCTTAGGCTACTGTATGCCATGCAGCGAGAAGTGACCCTAACTACCGGCCCTAAACACTTCTATGAGATTTCAAACAAACCGTCTAACTTGTGTGGGTCGACTACTTTCAGTCCTTCACATCGCTAAGCTGTGAGTTCGGCTACTCGACACCCTGCCATCGCCTACCTGCATTATTTAAACAAACAGAAACAAATATTAACTAGTACAAATGGGGGCCGTAATGACACATGAAATAAAATCCCATAGAACTTTTCGTATCCTTCAGTGTAGGACCCATAGAACTGAAATCCCAAAGAACTAAAATCCCACAGAACGAAAATCTCATGGAACTGAAATCCCATCAAACTTAAATCCCCGGAGCTCAAATCCCATCGAAATGAAATCCCCAGAATCACCGATGGCTTGTGAGTTTGTAACTCAAATCCTCTGATATCTGTTTAGCTCGTAACTCTGCCGTAGCCCAGCGGTCTGGCGCGGCGCTCTGATGTGCCAGCGGGCCAGGCTCGATTCCAAGTGCAGTCACAATTGGAATCTCGGCTTGGTTCTGCTCTGCTTAAGGCACAGTGAAGTGTACATGCCTAACCATAAATAAAGTTAGGGCCGCTGTACACTCCCGTGTGAGTGTGTGCCTGCTCAGGGGAGTTGGCGGAATGGGCAGTGATGCCTCTCGACGGTTGTGTGACAATGTCGCTTAAAGTGCGCCAGGGTGCACACAGCCTTACTGACTCTAAAAAAGCATAGATTTATTGTGTTTCATGTGTGCAGAACTTTTACTATTGAATTTTTTCGATTAAATGCTCTTAAACAGGTGATTGACTGTTGAAAATTTTTGAATAAATATTTGCCAGGGCTACGGCGCTCATCAGACCGCCTATCCGTTCGCGCCCTATCTGAACGCTGCCGCAGGCCTGGGCATGTCGGAAACCGAAGTCGACTCATTTCTAGTCGTGTTGGACAGCCTGCTGACTAAGGAGTTTCGCCAGCGCGAGATTGACAGTCGTGTCGCCGATGCTGATGAGCAGGGTGATAATGATTACAGTAAAGACCAACTGACTGAGGATTTAGGATGACCACCTGTCTTTATTCATAGCCTTCAAAAACATGAACAAATATATTCTCTAAACTTAGTAGACTTTTATCCAAACCATCCTGAGTACCGTCTCTAACTCATTTACTCACCATGAGAACAGTCTCTGACTCACCATGAGAACAGTCTCTAACTCACCATGAGAACAGTCTCTCTAACTCACCATGAGAACAGTCTCTCTGACTCACCATGAGAACAGTCTCTAACTCACCATGAGAACAGTCTCTCTAACTCACCATGAGAACAGTCTCTAACTCACCATGAGAACAGTCTCTCTAACTCACCATGAGAACAGTCTCTCTAACTCACCATGAGAACAGTCTCTCTAACTCACCATGAGAACAGTCTCTAACTCACCTTGAGAACAGTCTCTCTAACTCACCATGAGAACAGTCTCTCTAACTCACCATGAGAACAGTCTCTCTAACTCACCATGAGAACAGTCTCTAACTCACCTTGAGAATAATCTTAAAAAACCGTGCTCAGATGTACCCCTAAAAGCCCCTAGAATGTCCATGACCTTTTTTGAACATATCATTTAAGTGTCTTTTACTCTTGTTCATAACCAATTGGTATTTTCCTACCTCTAATCAATGCTCGATCGTTATTTCTCTCTTGTTTTGTATTCAGAAAAATGCTTTGGTTGGCTACTTGTCAGTAGCGTGTTTAGCTTATTATGAATTCTATAATTAGTTATTAATAAATTGACAAATATAATTGAGAATCTGCATTTGTATTTTACTGTCGGGACGTACCATCTATCTATGCAGGTATTCAGGTTTCTACTTTAATAACATCTTTGCAGAATAAAAACAATGTTGCTAGAATATGAATATAGCTCATTATTATTATTTTGTTTTTTATTGAGTTTTTTCAAGCCTACGCGTAATTTCTATTATCCGGCTTAATTGTTTTTTGTTGTAACAGACTGATTTCCTAATTTTGAGTAATTAATGTGTTGTTGCTCAAATTGCATTAAAACAAAGTATTGTATGCTCAATGTGTTGGTAAAAGTGTGTGGCGCTTCTTCTATAAATTCTTTTAACTTTTTGTATCATTATGGTTTGCTTAATTAGGAAATTTTTAGGTCGCCAAAGCTTAATAGATAATTGTATTAGGCCATTAGAGTCTTGATCGATTTAGGTTACTATATATGGAACCTCGGGTATTTAGGTCGCTATAGAGAGTCTGGGTGATTTAGCTCACTATATATAGAGCCTAGTGGTTGTAGTCTAGTGGTCAGAGCGTCGGACTCACGACTGGAAGGTCGAGGGTTCGATTCCCGATCCCATTGGAACAATCTGTGTCCTTCAGCAAAGCAACTCTGCATTGCTTCAGTTCACCCAGCTGTAAAATGGGTGCCAGCATTAGCTGGGGTAATTGAGGCTGTGTGTGGCGACCCCCCAGTCCTTGGACTGAACAGCCGTACGCAGCCTTCAGATGCAATAGCTGCGGCTGAGCTGTCGGTGGCACACCTAGCCCAATTGAGGCAGGTGTAATCAGTTATTATTATTATTTAATATAGAGCCTAATGGACAGTATAAAGTCACTATATAGAGCTTAAGAGATTTAGATCCCCTACAGCCTATCAACATATTCCTTCGTGCGTACTGAATACTGGATTAAGCTTAAGATAGCAATTACATGTAGTGTGTATTTTGTGCGTGTTTAAAAGGCTTTGCATTGACTATAAAGTGAACTCTTTGTCGGCCTTTCACCTGATGAAAATCAAACATTTCCAGCGATGCCTTCAGAGCGTCAGCCGTCTTCGGCGTCAACAGCAGCGGATGAATCATCAGCGTCCAAGTCGGCCCCATCGTCTGAAGATTACGGCTACTCCGTGTTCCCCAAACGCGACCCTGGCGCCGATTACAAAGCGCCGGCCAGGTTTATCGGCTTTCGCGCCTGGCGCCACAATCGATGCTTAAAAAACGTGCTGGACTGCTCGATGACGGATCCGTTTATTCGCTACTTAATTGTGGCTATTCGAAGTCGCGGCTGCAGTTTTACACTGTCGAGAAATGTCTCCTGCGAACGGTGCCGGTTCAGCTTTAGCGGCGGCTACGATCCTATGAGGAAACAGGTTGAGTAGTTTGTGTGTTTACTTGTCTGAATTACTTCCCTGAATGTTCCCTGACCGGAAAAAATCACACCTGCGGCATTAAATCGGCGCTTAAGTCACCTGTGGCGCTAAAGTCTCACCTGTAGCGCTAAATTGGCGCTAAAGTCTCACCTGTGGCGCTAAATTTGCGCTTAAGTCTGACCTTTGGCGCTAGAGTCTGACCTGTGGCGCTAAATTGGCGCTAAAGTCTCACCTCTGGCGCTAAATTGGCGCTAAAGTCTCACCTGTGGCGCTAAAGTCTCACCTGTGGCGCTAAATTTGTGCTGAAGTCTCACCTGTGGCGCTAAATTGGCGCTGAGCCGCTGAAGTCTCACCTGTGGCGCTTAAGTCTTACCTGAGGCGCTTAAGTCTGACCTGTGGCGCTAAATTGGCGCTAAAGTCTGACCTGTGGCGCTAAATTGGCGCTAAAGTCTGACCTGAGGCGCTAAATTGGCGCTGAAGTCTCACCTGTGGCGCTAAATTGGCGCTAGAGTCTCACCTGTGGCGCTAAATTGGCGCTAGAGTCTCACCTGTGGCGCTAAATTGGCGCTAGAGTATCACCTGTGGCGCTAAATTGGCGCTAGAGTCTCACCTGTGGCGCTAAATTGGCGCTAGAGTCTCACCTGTGGCGCTAAATTGGCGCTAGAGTCTCACCTGTGGCGCTAAATTGGCGCTGAAGTCTCACCTGAGGCGCTAAATTGGCGCTAGAGTCTCACCTGTGGCGCTAAATTGGCGCTGAAGTCTCACCTGTGGCGCTTAAGTCTTACCTGAGGCGCTTAAGTCTGACCTGTGGCGCTAAATTGGCGCTAAAGTCTCAATACATGTAACAATAATAATTGATTACACCTGCCTCAATTGGGCCAGATGCGCAACCGACAGCTCAGCCGCAGCCATTGCGCGGCGCATCTGAAGGCTGCCATGCGTACGGCTGTTCAGTGCTAATTCTGGCACCCATTTTACAGCTGAGTGAACTGAACCAATGTAGAGTTAAGTGCCTTGTTCAAGGACAAATTGTTCCGAGTGGGTCGGGAATCGAACCCTCGACCTTTCAGTCTGGAGTCCGACGCTCTAACCTCCTAGGCTACAACCCCCTCGGGTACAACCCCCTAAAAGTCTCGCACAAATTTTCGTGATGCCAACTGTCAATTGTCACCTAGACTTTTATTTAGCGTCGAGGCTTTAGGACTAGGATGGCCGAATGGCACCAGGGTTCTGACAAAGAACCTAAAGTGTACCTTGTATTCAAGCTAATTATAGCCGGGCTTTAACATTTTTATAAAAACCTTCATTTCCAGGTGGCCGTCTGCGAGAACGAATTCTGGGCTAAGCCGGGCATTTGCAGCGTGCTTCGACACGAGTTAATTCACGCTTTCGACGACTGTCGAGCTGTCATGTTCAAAGGTGCCGACGAGGAAGCTAAGGAGCCAAATGAGTCGCTTGATAGGCTGGCCTGTACTGAGGTGGGTTTTGCTGCCTTTGATTCTGGCAAGTGGCAAGTGCAGTTACGGCGCAAGTCTAAAGTGCGTGTCTTTTTGCAACAGACCCTAGTCCCATAGACAATGCGGGGTGTCTTCCCGCTAGAGACCCTAGTCCCATAGACAATGCGGGGTGTCTTCCCGCTAGAGACCCTAGTCCCATAGACAATGCGGGGTGTCTTCCCGCTAGAGACCCTAGTCCCATAGACAATGCGGGGTGTCTTCCCGCTATAGACCCTAGTCCCATAGACAATGCGGGGTGTCTTCCCGCTAGAGACCCTAGTCCCATAGACAATGCGGGGTGTCTTCCCGCTAGAAACCCTAGTCCCATAGACAATGCGGGGTGTCTTCCCGCTAGAGACCCTAGTCCCATAGACAATGCGGGGTGTCTTCCCGCTATAGACCCTAGTCCCATAGACAATGCGGGAGTGTCTTCCCCCGACAAACCTACTCTCCAAAATGCTCCTCGCAACCAGCCGCCGCCTCCTCCCCCTCTCAGATCCGCGCCGCCAGCTTGAACCACTGCATGCTAGGCGCCGCCAAAATGGAAGGCTACACGGGCATGTTCAACTACGCTGGTCAGCATCAGCACTGCGTAAAATCCAAGGCGCTCATGTCGGTACTGGCGGCCCGTCAGATCAGCCGGCCGGAAGGCGAGGCGGCAATCGAGCGCGTGTTCGATCGTTGCTACGCTGATCTGGAGCCATTCGGTCGGATTCCGGCCTCTTTAAAATCTTTCCGCTCCGATTGCGATCGCTTTATCATTGACGGCGCTCGGTACGGCTATTCAATTCAGGAGGCTCGCCAACGGACCGGAAATGCTGCTCCCGGTTCCGCTTCCGGTTCCCCGTCCGCTTCCTGATGCTTAAGCAACTGCGTTTCAGTAGCCTAGAATGCTATGATGTTTAATACGTCCTTTAATTAAAATGCAACAAATAAATAAAGGTTAGCGATCGAGAATCGAGTCTTTTTGTACAAAATAAAGGTGCAATTTGCTCATGTTTCTCGTGTCTTCCAATCCAAACCGAAGAGGTCAAAAGCCCTTGCTTTAAGTAACAGACTAGCTAGATCGTTTCGCTAAGGACGTTAGGAAAAAGGTTTATTCTGCGAAATTGTTTTATTCTGTCTGTAGATGATTTTTATTTGTAGATTCAGCGCATTAGGCTCGGCATTTTGTGGCTGTCGCTTGCTTGCTTGTGTTGCAATTTATGTTTGAGGAAAAAGACGATTTGTTAGCTAAATTCATAATTGTGCCTGCGTGTCTGCTATTAGTGCTAATGTTAGGACAAATTATTTATACTGCAATCTTTAGAAATTCTAAAAAATTATTAGTCAATAAAATGCACTGCTTTAATTTTGTCTCGTCTTAAGGCGGACAAACATTTTGCTGAGAACTAACTCTTATTTTGTCTTCAATTTGCAACATTTTAATACAATAATCCTAGGCACCGTGTGAATGAGAGCCTGTCTGCGTAGCGAATGGCCTGCAGATTTGCCTCAACGCTAGGAGCTCGCAGTCCTGCAATTATCATATTATAATTACTGTAACTGAAAACACCTTTCTTATCTTTCATGAGCCTTAATTGCGCCAACTATATGACTCAGCAATTAGCAATAATTGATTAGTATCGATAATAGCCGCATTTTAATTGATCTCAGCATGACGCCCGGGCGGGCCGCTTCGGCTGCGCTGGGTCGGTTGGCCTCGGCGGCTAAAAATCCGTCTCCAATTAAACTGTCCGCCGCTTTTATCCTGCCGTCGGCGGCTAGCGCTGTATCTGTGTTATCAAATACCCGGCCGCCGCCTTTGATGTTGCCGCCGATAACGATTGGCGCGTCGTCAATTCGGCGAAGCTTCTGTACTGCCGGCGGCGGCAAGTGTTGGAAATGCTCTCAACCGGCTGGCGGCGATGCGGGCGGTCTGTTCTGTGCCGCCTGCGGCGCGATTCAAGCGCCTGACGAGGCCTCCAGTTGCGATCACTATCGGCTGCTGTTTGGCCCGCAGGCGGAGCCGAAGTATCGCGTGGATTTGACCAAATTGGCTACCGCGATGCGTCAGCTGCAGTGGCAGCTGCATCCCGATAAATTTGCCAGCGCTAGTGATGAGGTCAGTTCTGCAGCAACTGTTGTCATGGCACCCAGTATCTAAGTAGGGCTACCATGGCAACCAGTATCTAATCAGGGTTACCATGGCAACCAGTATCTAATCAGGGTTACCATGGCAACCATTATCTAATCAGGGTTACCATGGCAACCAGTATCTAATCAGGGTTTTCACATAGTGATAACCGCATAACCTCTGTTTAGTATGGCTAATCATTTCATACTACCAACCTGATGACCAGTTGTCTCTATGGCAATCAGTCTAGTAGTCTATGAGAATCAGGTCCTCTCACCTTCAAATGCCCCCCCCAGGAGCGCAGTCTCGCCCAGCAACAATCCGCCCGGGTGAACTCAGCCTACCGCTGCCTAGCCGATCCCGTGCTCCGCGCCGTCTACCTGCTCAGCCTTCGCGGCGTTGCCATGCCAACGGAGGAGACTGGCAGTGGCCGGTCGGCAGACGGCGGCGACCTGTCCCTGCCGCAGGAGTTCCTGTCCGAAATGCTGGAACTCAACGAGGCTCTGATGGAGGCCGACCACAGCTCCATTGGCAGCATCGCTGATCGAGTGGAAGCTGACACGGCGTCTCTTACTGAGGAACTGGCCAAGGCATTTGATGACGCTAACGATCTCTCGCTGGCTAAGGAGCTCACCTATCGTTTAAAGTACTTCACTAACATCAGAGCCAAAGTTCGCGAGCGGACTTGACTTCCAGGCTTGATTTAATAATAAAAATTTGCATTCATTTATTTGGCATATTCAGTTTCCCTACTTTCAGTTCAGTAGTATGGAAGAATGTGTAAGCTATTTTATAAAAATTAAGTCAGTTTTTCAATGTGATTTATGACGCCGAGGAAGGGGCATTAAGAATTGGCCAAAGAAAATGCGTAGTCGAAGGGTTAAGACTGCCCAATGATGTGTCTTGTCGTTAAATACATTAAAACACTTTTATTTCAACTTACCTACTGAACTGAAAGTAGTTTATAAGCAAATGCGCTGAGTTCTATGTAGCGAACTTTCTTCAGTTTCCCGATGCATTACTGTGTACTTGTACAAACAACCTCATTAGTATCATGATTGGTCTATTAATTTTTGCCATCTATTGTTCATTCACCAATTAATAAACTCTTAAATTGTACACTTTGTAATTTTATTATTCAGATATATTCTATTCTTTCTAATTATATTGCCTACTTTCATCACTAACCTAAAACCGAATAGAGAAAAGGCAGGTAGGCAAGTACTATAATTGGCTTACTCATACTTAATTAATGCATTTTTGTTGCTTTACTAAATCCTGAGCTTTCCACTAACTTAAATGTAATTCTGATTGAATAGTTTGACTCGGCACTGTTTGTGGCAATAATCAGTTCTATCTCATTGGACCACGTTTTGCACCAAGGACGATTCAAGTTCAACTGCGGCAAGGACGGGAATATTCGCTTCTTGGAATTGAAGGCTGACTTGCCTATGCACGAAAGAGTCTAGTTGTTAGTTTCTAAATTTCTAGTATCTTAAATAGAAAAGTCTGTCTTGAATTTTCACGCGCATAACTACTATTTTGTTGCAACAGTGCGAATCAAATTTTGTGAAGAAATACACTGCTCCATCGTGGCCTGTCATATTGCTTCTGAGTAGCTGCTACCTTCTATTTGTAGTATTTTCCTGCTAATAAAACCTGCCTTAAACTTATCTTCTTCTGTCATTTATAATGAGATTAACTGTGCGAAAAAGCAACGCATTTTTCTAGACATTATCCTGAGCACCGCCGCGCACCGGCTGGCTACAAGAATTCTGATTAGAAACTCTGCTCAGTTCGGGAGAGCTCCGACGAGATGAACTGCGTGCACTCACGCAGGTCAGCTGTCAGCTACTCGTACTACTACTACTAATATTACTGCTGCTGCTACTACTACTACTACCACTACTACTACTACTACACTACTAACACTACCTCTACTACCACTACTACTACTACTACTAACACTACCTCTACTACCACTACTACTACTACTACTACTACTACTACTACCACTACCTCTACTACCACTACTACTACTACTACTACTACTACTACTACCACTACCTCTACTACCACTACTACTACTACTACTAACACTACCTCTACTACCACTACTACTACTACTACTACTACTACTACTACTACTACTACTACTACTACCACTACCTCTACTACCACTACTACTACTACTACACTACTAACACTACCTCTACTACCACTACTACTACTACTACTAACACTACCTCTACTACCACTACTACTACTACTACTACTACTACTACTACTACTACTACTACTACTACTACTACTACTACCACTACCTCTACTACCACTACTACTACTACTACTACTACTACTACTACTACTACTACTAACACTACCTCTACTACCACTACTACTACTACTACTACCACTACTACTACTACTACTACTACTACCACTACCTCTACTACCACTACTACTACTACTACACTACTAACACTACCTCTACTACCACTACTACTACTACTACTAACACTACCTCTACTACCACTACTACTACTACTACTAACACTACCTCTACTACCACTACTACTACCAATACTACTACTACTACTAACACTACCTCTACTACCACTACTACTACTACTACTAACACTACCTCTACTACCACTACTACCACTACTACTACTACTACTACCACTACTACTACTACTACTACCACTACTACTACTACTACAGTATAACATGTTTGCAGGTTAATAAGACGGTTTGATAGCAGAGATTATCATTGTACCAAAATGCGATGATATCAAATTAGTATATTTCAAAAACTGGCAGTAGCAAATTTATATAAAAACAGAAGCATGTTGCACTAAACGATAAATTAGGCTAAGGGTAACTAAGCTGTTACACTGCAGCAGTTCTGATTTTAAAAACGGTGTCTTTGCATCGTCGACTCAAGAAAATACGAGCGTCTGAAAAAGCCTTTAGAGTGTTGAAGCCGCTCGCACACCAGCAGGACTCAAGACTCGCGCATAAGTTAATATTCAATAACGAGAAATCGGCCGTAAAAAAACTAAAAAAATCAACGTGTGCAAAACTACAAACTAGAAGGAAAATAAAAAAAAATTGCAAAATATATCAAGCAGGTGTACTGGATAAAATTATCGTAAGCATATATTTGTAAAGTTAGTGTTAAAGATAATAGTGTTAGACGGGGTTAAAAAGATTGCGTGCGAAAGTAAAGCCGGTTATTGCAGTTCTGTACAGGCTTAACTGGGCAGTGTTAAGCAAGGAGATTTGCGGCGCAGTTCATATTTGAATTGTTTCAACAGTGCAATATAGTTTCAATCAAATAATTTACATCAGATCAGTTGGGTCAGTTGTATTGCACAGGCGGAGTTCGTAGAGAAAAACAATACAATTTCAAGGAAATTTCAGTAAGAAAATTACAAAACTCTGGCCGCCATTGACACCCCGGCATTCGGCCAGCCAATCAGACGCGAGAAAGGGGCAGAAGGTTAAACGCAGACGCCCTATGACTCATGTTCTAAAAATAGAATGACCAACCAATCAGACACGACGGGGCGGAGGGCAGGAGACGAGATTCGATACAGTTTAGCTAATCAGGGACTAGGAAGACCAAACGCTGGGGTGAAAATTTAGCAAAGCTATCAAGGCACGCGCAGAAAGTAGCAATTGGAACGAATTATAGTTACACAGGTAGCGCTGCACGTTAATCCACGTTGAAACCTGTCAGACAAGGTCGGCCTTGATCGAGTCCAGCACTAGAAGAGACGGTTCGGACGAATTTGAGAACTGCGGCGGCGGCGGCGGCAGCGGCATGGAAGAGCAGCTGGAGGTCAGCTGGTGAGGATGCGGACTGTTGCCGCCCGCGCCAGATCTGGAGGAGGCCGGCGCGCTGTCGGGCGAGGGCGTCAAGTAATTCGGCGAGCTATAGCTGCACTGGGCGAACTGTTGCTGCCTCGGCTGATGTTGCTTCTTTTGCTGCTGCTTCTGCAAGCAGTGCTGCGGAGAATCTGCTGAGCCGTCTGGCGGAGTTGGGTAGCGCTCCAGATCGCCGAGAATCGCCTTGGCAGTGTCGACAGCGGATGTTGCTGTGGCTGATGACGAGGCCTCCACCGAGGCCAGCATCGCCTCGATGTCTCGGTGGAGTCGCTCCTGCGCCATTTGACGCGGCGTTTTCTGCGTAGCGTCGGCCAGAAGCGGATTTGCGCCGGCGCTGAGCAGGAGCGCGGCGGCGGCGGCGCTGCCCTCCAGGGCTGCCAGGAACAGCGGCGTCCGCTCCGCGCCGTCCTGAGCGTCCCGGTTGGCGCCGCGGCGCAGCAGCAGCGCCACCATGGCATCGGAGTTCACCGAAGCGGCCCAGTGCAGAGCGGTGCGGCCGCGACAGTCAACAGCGTTGATGTCCACCTGGAGAGAGTTGCGCGGTGAGAGGCCAAATATGCGAGCATGCTATGCCAAGCAGGCGTTATTATCTGGACCGCAATAAAATGTCTCTCTACTTTCAGTTCAGTAGTAAGGAAGAATGCGCAAGCTGTTTTTTTTATAAAGTTTCAACTCAGTTTAGAGTGAATTTTTTGACGGCGTAATATATATAGAACTTGCTATTAGTGCGGTCGCAAGGTACAATAGGCAGCGCCGCCTGCAATAAGAAATAAGAAAAATTTAACCATTGGTCTTGTTGACGCCTATTGGTTATGAGCGTTGGACTCGCGACTTGAAGGTCGGGGGTTCGATTCCCGATCCTACTGGAACATTTTGTGTCCTTGATCAAGACTCTGCACTGCTTTAGTTCACCCAGCTGTAAAATGGGTGCCAGCATTAGCTGGGGTAATTGAGCCTGTGTGTGGCGACCCCCAGCCCTTGGACTGAACAGCCGTACGCAGCCTTCAGATGCGCCGGGCAATAGCTGTTGTTGTTAAACGGGGTGGGAAGCCGGGGGCTACCCGCGGATCAGCCCTGGGAGGGGCTCTGCCGCTGATGGGCACTTCCAGGGGCCTACACCCGAGATACCCACTAAACTTAGTTAGACCCTAACGTCTTGGCTAGGGATGGGTGTGAACTACTACTAACCCAAGCCTATCGACTAAGGCACCGCCAACCCAAAAGTGGAATCAGGGACGGTGCTAGGACCGAGTCCACCCAGACAAGTCTTTGAGAGTGCGCGCGAAAAAAGAGTTTAAAAAGCTTAGTTTGCTACTTAGAGCGGTCCGAGAGCGGGGAAACCCCAGAAGTCTACGGAAAAGCAATGGTTAGGAATTTAGGGATTTGGCTGGAAGGCTTGTTTCCAAGGGCGAGTCTCCTATCAAGAGGAAAACCAGACGAAACCCTCCTATAGGGCTGCAAGCCACAAGGGTATCACCTATCCAGCTTCAGATTGGAGGCCAGGCCAAGGGGTCGGGAAAGGGGCACAAGGCGCAAGAGGACCCGGATTCAGCCGGTATCCCCGATTCGGGACGAACTCATTCCCCGGGACGCCAGTCCACTGTCAGGATGAGAGCCGAGACACAGAGGCAGGGAGCTTCCAGAGGAGCCTAGCAGATGGAAACGAGGACAAAGCAAGATGGAGTGGCAGGCGCTGCCAGTGCGTACATTAATGGGAATAAAAACAATAAAAACAATGGGAGGAGCACCTGTACCCTAAAAACCCGGGGCTCAGCCTCAGGGCTGGCATGCTACTGGGCTCTAACCGTACACCTTTATGAATGGTCATTCTTTCCTGCAGGGTGGGTACGACCGGGGGGCTCAAGTCCCGTTCTAGCCACACTGCAGTCCAGAGTACACACTCACGCCAGGTACACCCCCCCCCCTAAACCAAGGCCGAGGGCCGAAAAGCTAATTAGAATGAAAAAAGGGTTTACTTTTTAGAATAGGCACAGCACATCCGGGGCGGACCCTTAGAAAATTGGGCTAGCCGAAGCCAGGCCAATCGGATTGCGCACAACCCTTAGACAAGCTACCAGAGAGGCAGCCAGGGTAAAAACAGTCAGAGACCGTCTTTACGGCAATAGCGCAATAGCTGCGGCTGAGCTGTCGGTTGCACATCTGGCCCAATAGGGGCAGGTGTAATCAATTGGTATTTACTATTATTATTATTACCTGGTATTGAAACTTAATATTTTTTGCTTGTTGATCAATAGAAACCAGTTTTCATCGTTCCTACTTGCAGTAGTTTAAAGCGGGTCTGCTAGTAACAATAATAAAACATCTCAGTCCCGGCACAGGACAGACCTGCGGGTCCGCAGTCAATGCGGCGGCCACCTCGACGTCCTTGACCAGATAGCTGGCTGACACCATCAGCGGGGTGGTGCCGTCGTGCGCTTTAGCGTTCAAATCGGTCCGCCGGTCGCGCATGAGCAGATGGCAGACGCCGTTAGCCCCGGACGCGATGGCCAGGTGCAGCGGCGTCCGGCCGAACCTGTCACGCCTGTTCGGGTCAACGCCGCCGAACTCCAGCAGAGTCTGGACGGCATCGACCCGGCAGTAGCGAGCGGCCAGGTGGAGCGGAGTCTCGCCCCAGGGCTCCGACTGGGCCTCGGCCGAGTAGCCATTGTCCAGCAGCTGGCGGATCATTTCTACCGTTTTGTCCGACGGCGGGCCTTCAACGCAGGTGCCGGCGCTGATGACTGTGTGGATGGGCGTGTCAGACGGCGCTGGTTGCGACGAGGTCGCCGCCACGCAGCCAGGGCTGTCGCCGTCGGTCAGGCTGGTCAGCATCGAAACTGTCTGCGGCTTCGTCTGCGGGTTCGAGTCCGAGCTTGAGTCTTAGGGACTGAGAGTGGAGGATCTGGGAGGCTGGCCCAGCAACTGAGGATCTGGGAGGCTGGCCCGGCAACTGACGATCTGGGAGGCTGGCCCAGCAACTGAGGATCTGGGAGGCTGGCACAGCAACTGAGGATCTGGGAGGCTGGCCCGGCAACTGACGATCTGGGAGGCTGGCCCAGCAACTGAGGATCTGGGAGGCTGGCACAGCAACTGAGGATCTGGGAGGCAGGCCTAGCAACTGAGGATATGGGAGGCTGGCCCAGCTACTGAGGATCTGGGAGGCTGGCTCAGCAATTGAGGATCTGGGAGGCTGGCCTAGCAACTGAGGATCTGGGAGGTAGGCCTAGCAACTGAGGATCTGGGAGGCTGGCACAGCAACTGAGGATCTGGGGCCTGCCTAGCTACTGAGGATCTGGGAGGCTGGCCCAGCAACTGAGGATCTGGGAGGCTGGCCTAGCAACTGAGGATCTGGGAGGCTGGCCCAGCAACTGAGGATCTGGGGCCTGCCTAGCTACTGAGGATCTGGAAGGCTGGCCCAGCAACTGAGGACCTGGGAAGCTGGCCCAGCTACTGAGGATCTGAGAGGCTGGCCCAGCAACTGAGGATCTGGGAGGCTGGCCTAGCAACTGAGGATCTGGGAGGCTGGCCCAGCAACAGTGGATCTGGGAGGCTGGCCCAGCAACTGAGGATCTGGGAGGCAGGCCCAGCAACTGAGGATCTGGGAGGCTGGCCCAGCAACTGAGGATCTGGGAGGCTGGCCCAGCAACTGAGGATCTGGGAGGCAGGCCCAGAAACTGAGGATCTGGGAGGCTGGCCCAGCAACTGGGATCTGGGAGGCTGGCCCAGCAACTGGGATCTGGGAGGCTGGCCCAGCAACTGAGGATCTGGGAGGCAGGCCCAGCAACTGAGGATCTGGGAGGCTGGCCCAACAACTGAGGATCTGGGAGGCTGGCCCAGCAACTGAGGATCTGGGAGGCAGGCCCAGCAACTGAGGATCTGGGAGGCTGGCCCAGCAACTGAGGATCTGGGAGGCTGGCCCAGCAACTGGGATCTGGGAGGCTGGCCCAGCAACTGGGATCTGGGAGGCTGGCCCAGCAACTGAGGATTTGAGAAGGCATCTGCAGATATTCACACGATGTTCCATGGGAATTAAACAAGGGTACATATTTTTATCAGTAAAATATGCTTATTGTTATACTTTAAGTAGAATAGAAAAAGTTTTTGCTTAAATTTAAAGAAACGCGAAAAAATATCGGGTGGGCAAAAGGACAGAATAGTTTAGACAGACAGAATACTCGCAGACAGAATTAATGAAAGGTCACAACAATAGATCTATTTGTGTCCGACTTGTTCGTTCTATACAAATTTACGGCTGGTACTAAATCCTTTATAATCGAGCGAGTTGCCGTGTTGATCAACTGTTAAATTCGATAGCTAAACTACGATACGAACCCATAGCAGGACATTCGGCAATTAATAATACACCTATTGTTGTAGCGGCCGTTCTCACCGCATGACAGCTTACATTTTGCATGCAAATAAATCTGCTATGGACAATTAGTGTTGTGTGAAAATAATGGCTTTGTTTTTGTTTTACACTCAGTCATTAACACTGGCTTTGTCTGTGCCCTAGTAATACGGCACAGGTCAAATCAGTATCATGAGTCATTTTCAGATCTCATGTGTCTCACACTGTCAGATCTCACGTGTCTCACTGTCAGATCTCACGTGTCACACTGTCAGATCTAATGCGTCTCACACTGTCAGATCTCACGTGTCTCACTGTCAGATCTCACGTGTCACACTGTCAGATCTAATGCGTCTCACACTGTCAGATCTCACGTGTCTTACACTGTCAGATCTCACGTGTCTCACTGTCAGATCTCACGTGTCTCACACTGTCAGATCTCACGTGTCTCACACTGTCATATCTCATGTCTCACACTGTCAGATCTCACGCGTCTCACACTGTCATATCTCATGTCTCACACTGTCAGATCTCACGCGTCTCACACTGTCAGATCTCATGTGTCTCACACTGTCAGATCTCACGTGTCTCACTGTCAGATCTCACGTGTCACACTGTCAGATCTAATGCGTCTCACACTGTCAGATCTCACGTGTCTCACTGTCAGATCTCACGTGTCACACTGTCAGATCTAATGCGTCTCACACTGTCAGATCTCACGTGTCTTACACTGTCAGATCTCACGTGTCTCACTGTCAGATCTCACGTGTCTCACACTGTCAGATCTCACGTGTCTCACACTGTCATATCTCATGTCTCACACTGTCAGATCTCACGCGTCTCACACTGTCATATCTCATGTCTCACACTGTCAGATCTCACGCGTCTCACACTGTCAGATCTCATGTCTCACACTGTCAGATCTCACGCGTCTCACACTGTCAGATCTCATGTCTCACACTGTCAGATCTCACGTGTCTCACACTGTCAGATCTCGCGTGTCTTACACTGTCAGATCTCACGTGTCTCACACTGTCAGATCTCATGTCTCACACTGTCAGATCTCAAGTGTCTCACACTGTCAGATCTCAAGTGTCTCACACTGTCAGATCTCAAGTTTCTCACACTGTCAGATCTCAAGTGTCTCACACTGTCAGATCTCAAGTGTCTCACACTGTCAGATCTCAAGTGTCTCACACTGTCAGATGTCATATCTCACACTGTCAGATCTCACGTGTCTCACACTGTCAGGTCTCACGTGTCTCACACTGTCAGATCTCAAGTATCTCACACTGTCAGATCTCACGTGTCTCACACTGTCAGATCTCATGTCTTACACTGTCAGATCTCACATGTCTGATACTGTCTCAGATCTCATGTCTCACACTGTCAGATCTCTCGTGTCTCACACTGTCAGATGTCATATCTCACACTGTCAGATCAAATGTGTCTTACAATCAGATCTCAAACGTCTCCAAATGTCAGATCTCAAGCGTCTCAGCTCATGAACAGTGTGACAGCAGACAACATCTGTAAGGAACCATTGTTGCTAAGGCTACAATAAGAAACTGAAAAAGCCAGGAAAGTAATAAAGTAAAAGAAAGAATTCGTTACTGGAAAGCGGGGGCGCGGGGAAAGACGCCGGGCGGCAGTCGTGGCCGCAGCAACAGCAGCAACGCTGCGAAAGACAGGAGGGAAATTGCTGCTGTTGCTGCTGAAGCAGAAGACATTGGCTGTGCGGGGCCAGAGCTGTTAAAGAGAAGCAGATCTGGCGGCTGGCTAAAGCCTCCGCTGCTGCCGGATTTGATGAGGCACCCACTGCCGCTTGCTGCTGCTGTTCGGGTGTGCGCGCATATTATAGTACTGAGTTCTGTACTACTTTAAGTAGTAAGATGTGATATGCTATAGCAACCTTTGAAACTGTGCAAAGCAAAATGTTTTCAATCTGCGGCTGATTGTTGAAAGCTCTCCAGGCGCCACTCGACGCTAATATTAGCATCTGTGATACTGCTCTAAAGTCCATCATCTGCCACTAATCTAGGCGCCATCTGACATTAATTTATGCTCTGTCTGACACAAATTTAAGCACCATCTGACACAAATCTGGCTACCATCGGATTCTGATTCAAAATTTTACCAGCATTTGACACAAATTTAGCCTCCATCGGACACTAATTTAGGCGCCATCTGACACAAAATTTAGGCGTCTTCTGACAACTATTTAGCCATTATCAGACACTAATTTAGACGCCATCTGACACTAATTTAGGCGCCATCTGAAGCTTAATTTGGCGCCATCTGACGCTAATTTAGGCACCATCTGAAAAAAAATTGAGTGGCACCTGACACAAATTTAGGCGCTATCTGACACTAATTTAGGCGCTATCTGACACAAAATTGAGTGGCATTTGACACTAATTTAGGCGCCATCTGACACTAATTTAGGCGCCATCTGACGCAAAATTAAGCGCCACCTGACAGCACAGTATACGCACAGGTTAGGGTAGGCAGGTAGAATGGAGCCGCACAGATTTAATCAAGGCCAACTCTGGGCGGGTATTAAAATACTGTAAAGATTATTAACACACTAAGATGACGTAACGGAAAAAATTACCTGCTAATGGGTCATTAATAATGTGAGCTAATGAAATGCACCGCAAACAAACAATATATATAATATCTGTGTATAATAATTGTATTGCCAGTTGAATATGTAAACGGGACACATCTAGAGCTTCGTCTCGGGATAATAATGAGGTGGGTGGGTGGTTATTTATTGCAAATACTGACACCAATTTATCAATATTGGCAACAGCCGCTGGTACGCTGGACTACTAGAACTCTTCTCTACTAGAAGGTAAATATACCTGGCCACCTGCGCAGAAGCCGGGGAAGCTGGCCTTGATGCCGACTTTGAGCCTTTGGATTTGATGCAGGCAGTTTGAGATTGTTTGAAAATGATTTTTTTTGCTGCAGTACTAACCTGCAGTTGCAAAACTGCTCACGGATTAGAATGGATTGCTAATCTAGCCAACATCTCATCATATGATGAAGGAATAGAATGGATTGCTAATCTAGCCAACATCTCATCGTATGATGAAGGAATAGAATGGATTGCTAATCTAGCCAACATCTCATCATATGATGAAGGAATAGAATGGATTGCAAATCTAGCCAACATCTCATCACATGATGAAGGAATAGAATGGATTGCTAATCTAGCCAACATCTCATCATATGATGAAGGAATAGAATGGATTGCTAATCTAGCCAACATCTCATCATATGATGAAGGAATAGAATGGATTGCTAATCTAGCCAACATCTCATCATATGATGAAGGAATAGAATGGATTGCTAATCTAGCCAACATCTCATCACATGATGAAGGAATAGAATGGATTGCTAATCTAGCCAACATCTCATCACATGATGAAGGAATAGAATGGATAGCTAATCTAGCCAACATCTCATCACATGATGAAGGAATAGAATAGATTGCTAATCTAGCCAACATCTCATCGTATGATGAAGGAATAGAATGGATTGCTAATCTAGCCAACATCTCATCGTATGATAAAGGAATAGAATGGATTGCTAATCTAGCCAACATCTCATCGTATGATGAAGGAATAGAATGGATTGCTAATCTAGCCAACATCTCATCGTATGATGAAGGAATAGAATGGATTGCTAATCTAGCCAACATCTCATCGTATGATGAAGGAATAGAATGGATTGCTAATCTAGCCAACATCTCATCGTATGATGAAGGAATAGAATGGATTGCTAATCTAGCCAACATCTCATCATATGATGAAGGAAAAGAATGGATTGCTAATCTAGCCAACATCTCATCATATGATGAAGGAAAAGAATGGATTGCTAATCTAGCCAACATCTCATCATATGATGAAGGAATAGAATTAGATTGCTAATCCACTAACTAGCTCAGTAGTATGGATTGCTAATCTATTAGCATAGTAAAACTATCATAAGCGAGCTATTAGTAATACGAAGGCATCCATTGCAGCACTGAAAACCTGTAATTTACAAAGCAGCAGTCAGTTCGCTTAGCATATCTACTGTCAACAAAGCAAGCGAGCCACATAAAAAGCCATCCGATCGGATCACGTGACCAGCCAGCATGCAGCCGAGGCTACGAGTAAAAGCAGCAGCACAGCTCACCCGATCTGTAGAGCAGCAGCGCTTGCTTCGCTTGGCGGCTGGCTGTTCGAACGAGTCGTCCAACAGCAGCGGGTGCTGCCGATGCTGCATTGAGTAGGCGGCGCCCGGACACTCGTTATCTGGGTGGCCGCAGCCGCAGCCGCCGCCGCTGCTGGACACGCTGTTCAGCGGCTGGAATCCCGGCGGGCACCACAGCCGGCCGGCTTCGCGTCGTCCGGTGCCGCCGCCGATCGAGGAGGATCTCGAAGCGGACGAGGCCGACGATTTAAAGGTGCGAAACAATACGCCGATAAAGATGGCGATGATTGACAGGCAGACGCAGCCGACAACGGCGGGCAGGAGCATAGAGTCGCGGCTGACCAGTGGGTCGGGCGCCGCAGCAGGCAGCTGCGCCGACACGCCGATTAGCGGCAGGGTCAGCGAGGGCCGAGGCCGCCGCCGCCCAGCAGCCGTTGAGGAGGCCGAACTTTCAAGTCGGAGGTCGGCGGCGAGTGCCTGGGGGGATTGAGATTGGGGAGTTTGAACTTCAGATTGGGGGTCTCTAACCTTCAGGTTGGGGATCTCTAACCTTCAGATCGGCGATCTCTAACCTTCAGGTTGGGGATCTCTAACCTTCAGATCGGGGATCTCTAACCTTCAGATCGAGGATCTCTAACCTTCAGATCGGGGATCTCTAACCTTCAGATCGGGTATCTCTAACCTTCAGATTGGGGATCTCTAACCTTCAGATCGGGGATCTCTAACCTTCAGATTGGGGATCTCTAACCTTCAGATCGAGGATCTCTAACCTTCAGATCGGGGATCTCTGACCTTCAGATCGGGGATCTCTGACTTTCAGATCGGGGATCTCTGACCTTCAGATCGGGGATCTCTGACTTTCAGATCGGGGATCTCTGACCTTCAGATCGGGGATCTCTAACCTTCAGAATCAGGCAGCGCGACACCTATCTTAAAAACTCCAAAATGGGGTTTGAAGCTTAATGCGAAACTTGTTACTCACCTGAGCTGCATAATCGGCGCTGGTGTAGCAGCGGTCGGGCCGGTGGCACAGGCCCAAGCGGTAAACCAGCACCAACACCACCGTGCCGTCGCCGCTACTGACGGCAGCCGAGGGCTCGGCCGCCAGCTGAACCAGACAGCCGAGTCGCTGGCTGAGGCTGCGGACAAACTGCCGGCCCACCGCTGTGTCAGGCCGGAATCCGCTGGCGTTGCGGCCGCCGACGGCCAGCTTC
Organism: Macrostomum lignano; assembly: GCA_002269645.1. Lineage (NCBI taxonomy): Eukaryota > Metazoa > Platyhelminthes > Macrostomidae > Macrostomum > Macrostomum lignano. Next base: position 20,501 of record NIVC01002279.1, on the reverse strand, counting down.
AAGTAGCCGGCGGGCGGCGGCGGCGTCGGTGGCTGCGGCGGCAGCTTCCCTGTCGAACTGGCCGGCAGACAGTCGCCACCATCGAACAGATAGGCGGCGGTGTCGCAACCAGAGTCGCATCTGCCGTCAGCGAAGTGGTCTCTGCAGTAGCTTTCGTACTCGTGGTCGGAGGGGCGGATGTCGAAGCGTCGCAGTCGCCGCCGTCGAACAGGCAGCGCTGGTCGCTGCACTCCAGCTGGCAGAGGCCGTCGCCATAGCCGGCGATGCAGCCGCCGGCGTCCCCGCTCCTGGCTGCGGTGCAGTTGGCCCAGGGCTGCCAGCCGGAGGCGCAGTCGCCTCCGTCCCAGTCGCAGGCGAGGCTGTCGCAGTCCGGGTCGCAGACGCCATTGCCGGCTTTGGTTTGGCAGCCGTGCATCCGGCAGCTGCGGTAAGAACGGAATGTATTATTGGAGTCCGAATTTCCAAGTCTTGAGTCCCGATTTCCCAGTCTTGAGTCCCGATTTCCCAGTCTTGAGTCCCGATTTCCCAGTCTTGAGTCCCGATTTCCCAGTCTTGAGTCCCAATTTCCCAGTCTTGAGTCCCGATTTCCCAGTCTTGAGTCCCGATTTCTCAGTCTTGAGTCCCGATTTCCCAGTCTTGAGTCCCGATTTCCCAGTCTTGAGTCCCGATTTCCCAGTCTTGAGTCCCGATTTCCCAGTCTTGAGTCCCGATTTCCCAGTCTTGAGTCCCGATTTCCCAGTCTTGAGTCCCAATTTCCCAGTCTTGAGTCCCGATTTCCCAGTCTTGAACCCCGATCCGAAAGCTCTGAACCCCGATCTGAAAGCCCTGAACCCTGATCTGAAAGCCCTGAACCCCGATCCGAAAGCCCTGAACCCTGATCCGAAAGCCCTGAACACCGACTCTCAACCTTTGAAGCTTCTCTCCTCACCTGCTGCGCTCCTCCTCAAGCGTAGGACACTCCCGGTCGCAGGTGGGACCGCACAGGCCCGGTTGGCAGCGGCAGCGGAATCCTTCGGGCAAGTCGCGACATTCGGACTGGTCGCCGTGGCACGGGCTTTCGCCAGTCGGCGACGCCGAACTCTTGCACGAGTTGATGTAGTCGATCTCGCAGCGCAGGCCGGCGGTGCCCGGCGGACAAATGCAGCGGGTCCGATTGGCGCCGACAATCTCGCAGACTCCGCCGTTCTGACAGACGGCGGAGGCGGCGGCGCACGGATCGAAGGTGAGCTGACAGAGCGGCCCGTGGTAGCCGGCGGGGCAGTCGCAGACGGCGCCGGGCGTTGGTTGGCGCCGATCCGACCGGCACACGCCGCCGTTTAAACAGCGCGGAGGCTTCGGCGTGGCCGTCGGCAGGCAGTAGTCGATGGAGCGGTTGCACAGTTGGCCGGTGAAGCCGGGCAGGCAGCGGCAGGTGAAACTGGCCACGCCGTCGATGCAGACTTCGGTGCCCCGCGGGTCGCAGGCGCCCCCGTTTGCGCACTCGTTGATGTTAGCTTCGCAGTGCGGGCCCTTGAAAGTTAGTTGTTGAGCACAGTTTAAATGTTTTTTTTCGATACATGTCGGTATTGGCGGATCTCCGGGTCACCTCTTGGGAGCGTCCGCAGAGCTTTAATTGGACATTAAAAAAGAAATTTAAGTCCCCAAAATGAAACTGCGATAAAAGGCGATAAAAATCAAGCCTTCTCAACCCCTCAACTTAGCTTTATGTATACACTATACTAGTACCTGTATGTACACTATACTAGTACCTGTATGTACACTATACTAGTAGCTTTATGTACACTATACTAGTACCTGTATGTACACTATACTAGTACCTGTGTGCACACTGTACTAGTACCTGTATGTACACTGTACTAGTACCTGTATGTACACTATACTAGTACCTGTATGTACACTATACTAGTACCTGTATGTACACTATACTAGTAGCTTTATGTACACTATACTAGTACCTGTATGTACACTGTACTAGTACCTGTATGTACACTATATTAGTAGCTTTATGTACACTATACTAGTATATTTTTGTACACTATACTAGTAGCTTTATGTACACTATACTAGTACCTGTATGTACACTATACTAGTACCTGTATGTACACTATACTAGTACCTGTATGTACACTATACTAGTAGCTTTATGTACACACTATACTAGTACCTGTATGTACACAATACTAGTATCTTTTTGTACACTATACTAGTATCTTTTTGTATACTATACTAGTAGCTTTATGTACACTGTACTAGTAGCTGTATGTACACTATACTAGTAGCTGTATGTACGTACACTATACTAGTATCTTTATGTACACTATACTAGTAGCTTTATGTACACTATACTAGTAGCTTTATGTACACTATACTAGTAGCTTTATGTACACTATACTAGTAGCTTTATGTACACTATACTAGTAGCTGTATGTACACTATACTAGTAGCTGTATGTACACTACATTAGTAGCTTTATGTACACTATACTAGTAGCTGTATGTACACTATACTAGTAGCTGTATGTACACTACATTAGTAGCTTTATGTACACTATACTAGTAGCTGTATGTACACTATACTAGTAGCTGTATGTACACTACATTAGTAGCTTTATGTACACTATACTAGTAGCTGTATGTACACTATACTAGTAGCTGTATGTACACTACATTAGTAGCTGTATATACATTGTATTAGTAGCTGTATGTACGTACACTATACTAGTAGGTTATATAGCAAACTAAATGGCACAGCAGACAGAGAAGCTGCTATCGTAGATTTCCCAGTAAATTCCATATTAATCCACTCTCAGGGCAGCGACTTAATCCGATTTCTCTCTCTCTCTCATTCTTCCCCTATACTTTTCCCAAATGGGAAAATGAGGATTTTCAAACCGATGAATGAAATTGATCGCCGAATGTTACACCTGAGCAAGCAGATTTAATGGCAAATGACCAATTACGGTTGCTGAGACTGAGAGCGAATTTAGCTGAGAAATGGCGAGCAGAGCGGATCAGTGGAGCATGCGAAATGCAAAGCCACTTTTCTTCTCACCGTTAAGATCTTCCGCAACGGCAACTCTTATTTTTTTCCATTGAAGCTTATCAACTTCCACATACATGGCTCGCACTTATTCAGAGATTTTGGCTTTTGATTTCGGGATCTGAGATGGGATTGGGAGTCCTTGTCTGCTTGAATCTGGATCTGATATGGGCTGGGTTTTTTTTAGGCCATACAGTAGCCACCGGCTACCCAAAAAAGCCATTGGCAACTGGATTTGCGGCATCAGAGGCCAATCTGGCAACCAACTAGAACCATTTGCCATTTGGATTTCGGACGAAAAAAAACCCAGGATATGGGATGGTAGTCCTTAAATGGGGATTTAGGATGGGTCTAGCAGTCAGCGCCACCCGTTGGGGAGCCAACAAAAAATGGAATACATTTTTTGAATAAACTGCACGTACTCGCAGCTTCTGATCTTTAAGCCTTGACATCTGATCGATTGCCCCCCGTAAGCCTTGACATCTGATCGATTGCCCCCCGTAAGCCTTGACATCTGATCGATTGCCCCCCGTAAGCCTTGACATCTGATCGATTGCCCCCCGTAAGCCTTGACATCTGATCGATTGCCCCCCGTAAGCCTTGACATCTGATCGATTGCCCCCCGTAAGCCTTGACATCTGATCGATTGCCCCCCGTAAGCCTTGACATCTGATCGATTGCCCCCCGTAAGCCTTGACATCTGATCGATTGCCCCCCGTAAGCCTTGACATCTGATCGATTGCCCCCCGTAAGCCTTGACATCTGATCGATTGCCCCCCGTAAGCCTTGACATCTGATCGATTGCCCCCCGTAAGCCTTGACATCTGATCGATTGCCCCCCGTAAGCCTTGACATCTGATCGATTGCCCCCGTAAGCCTTGACATCTGATCGATTGCCCCCCGTAAGCCTTGACATCTGATCGATTGCCCCCCGTAAGCCTTGACATCTGATCGATTGCCCCCCGTAAGCCTTGACATCTGATCGATTGCCCCCCGTAAGCCTTGACATCTGATCGATTGCCCCCCGTAAGCCTTGACATCTGATCGATTGCCCCCCGTAAGCCTTGACATCTGATCGATTGCCCCCCGTAAGCCTTGACATCTGATCGATTGCCCCCCGTAAGCCTTGACATCTGATCGATTGCCCCCGTAAGCCTTGACATCCCAGTAGGTCGCCATCACAAACCCGAAATATCCGAAAACCAAAAAATCGTTGGAAATTGCCAACACTTTCGGGTATTTCGGGTTTAAGATATTTCGGGTTTATGATATTTCGGGTTTATGATATTTCGGGTTTATGATATTTCCCGTTTGTGATATTTCGGGCTTATGATATTTCAGGCTTGTGATATTTCAGGTTTTTGATATTTCGGGTTTGTGATATTTCGGGTTTATGATATTTCGGGTTAATGATATTTCGGGCTTATGATATTTCGGGTTAATGATATTTCGGGCTTATGATATTTCGGGTTTTTGATATTTCGGGCTTATGATATTTCGGGTTTTTGATATTTCGGGTTTGTGATATTTCGGGTTAGTGATATTTCGGGCTTATGATATTTCGGGTTTATGATATTTTGGGTGTGTGATATTTCGGGTTTATGATATTTCGGGTTTATGATATTTCCCGTTTGTGATATTTCGGGCTTATGATATTTCAGGCTTGTGATATTTCAGGTTTTTGATATTTCGGGTTTGTGATATTTCGGGTTTGTGATATTTCGGGTTTATGATATTTCGGGTTAATGATATTTCGGGTTTATGATATTTTGGGTGTGTGATATTTCGGGTTTGTGATATTTCGGGTTTATGATATTTCGGGTTTATGATATTTCCCGTTTGTGATATTTCGGGCTTATGATATTTCAGGCTTGTGATATTTCAGGTTTTTGATATTTCGGGTTTGTGATATTTCGGGTTTGTGATATTTCGGGTTTATGATATTTCGGGTTAATGATATTTCGGGCTTATGATATTTCGGGTTAATGATATTTCGGGCTTATGATATTTCGGGTTTTTGATATTTCGGGTTTGTGATATTTCGGGTTTGTGATATTTCGGGCTTATGATATTTCGGGTTTATGATATTTTGGGTGTGTGATATTTCGGGTTTGTGATATTTCGGGTTTATGATATTTCGGGTTTATGATATTTCGGGTTTATGATATTTCGGGCTTATGATATTTCGGGTTTATGATATTTCGGGTTTATGAAATTTCGGGCTTATGATATTTCGGGCTTATGATATTTCGGGTTTGTGATATTTCGGGCTTATGATATTTCGGGTTTGTGATATTTCGCGTTTATGAGGCCTCAGGAGTCCTTAAATGTGAATTTAAGGTGTGATGGGAGTCCGCAAATCATATTAGCATATTAAATAGTTCATACGAACAATTTAAGCAACAGTTAGTGATCACCTGGAACCCCGGCTTGCACAGGCAGGTATAGTTAGTTGGATCCCCGTTAGCCAGACCGGCAACGCAGGTGCCGCCTCGTCGGCACGGATTGGAATCGCAAGGATTCACCGGGGACTCGCAGCGCCTGCCGCTGTAACCAAACGGGCACTGGCAGAGAATCGTGCCGCTATCATTGAAGCACCTGCCGACCCCTGAGCACAGGGAGTCGCTGCAGCCAGAGCCTCGACTCAGCACTGCACCGCCGCGAATTCGATCCTGACAGAATTGGCCGCCAAATCCTGAGTGACAATCGCAACGGAAATCCGGCTGGCCGGCGGCAGCAGCAGCAGAAGCAGCAATTCGCTGCTCGACTCTGCAAGTTCCTCGACCTAGGCAGGACGAATTCGAGCATGCGTTGACCTTCTCGCAGTCCAGCCCACCGTAGCCGGGCGGGCAGGTGCAAACGTAGGCGTCAACTAAGGTCCGGCACTGGCCGCCATTCAGACAGGGCGACGGGAAGCAGTTGTCGCGCGGGCGGAAGCAGTCGAAGCCGTCGAACTCCGGCTGGCAGCGGCACGAGCCGTCGGCCGGGTCGCACCAGCCGCCGTTGAGACAGACGACGGAGGCGCAGCGATCAGCCCGACGGTCGCAGTGCTCGCCAACGAAGCCGGGCTTGCAGACGCATTTGAATGAGCCGACGGTGTTCAAGCAGCGCTGCGTGCCGTCGGAGTCGCAGCGGCCCGCCGCCTGGCACTCGTCGATGTCGTCGAGGCTCAGCGGGCCGGAGAAGCCGCCGTCGGCGGTCGAGCAGTCGCAGCTGAAGTTCACCCAGTTCGGCGCCGGCCGGCAAAGCGCCGAGTTGGCGCAAGGCCGCGACTGGCACGGGTTGGCGCGGCTGGCGCAGCGGTCGCCGAACCAGCCGGCTGGGCAGCGGCAGCGGAAGCCGCCGCCGACTTTGTCCAGGCAGTCGCCGCCGTTGTGACAAACGACGCCGTCGGGTGCCGCCGAGGCGGCGGCGGAGCAACTGCCGATGTTGTTCTCACAGTTGGGACCTGCGAATTGTGCGGGATTGGCAGCTTGTAAAATCTGGGATCTGGGATTTTTTATGCATTGGTGTCATGATTCGAGATTAGGATTCAAGATTGGGATTTGAGATTGGGATTTGAGATCTGGATCTGAGATTGGGATTTGAGATTGGGATTTGAGATTTGAATTTGAGATTTGAGATTTGGATCTGAGATTGGGATCTGGGTTTTGAATTTGAGATTGGGATTTGAGATTTGAATTTGAGATTTGAGATTTGGATCTGAGATTGGGATCTGGGATTTGAATTTGAGATTGGGATCTTAAAAAATAGGATCAGAGACCGAGCTAGGCTAGCTAGCTAGGAGAATGAGATTGGGATTTGAAAATCTGGGACCTACCAGGAATCTGGGATTTAAAATTGAATCTGAGACGAGATGGGATCAATTAGAGAACATTGATCCATTATCGAATTCAATTGGCAATACACTACGCTAGCTATTTTAGGAGCTATTAAGAAAAAGTAATGCATATATATTATATACATATACTGGAAAAAATTTTCTACTTAAGCTTAAGTCAAACTCAGTTTGAGTCCACACCCTCACCCCGCAGATGGGATCAATTCCTACTTCTTAAAAAAAGAATTGAGAAGAATTTTGACCTCTGCCGCAGGATTTACGGGACTCGCGGGGATTTGTCAGCAGCGGCCGGTATATATACTTCTAAAGTGGAAGACTTGGGGTGATACATCAGAATATAAAGTTTGCAATGAAAAAAGTGTTCTATTTTTTCAAAATATTATTCTGCACCGTAGGGAGTTGATAGCAAGCTGGACTTGAGTTCACTCAGTTCCGGGTTCGACTCCGCGTGCAGCTTGGGGCACAAAAACCTGTCCTGACCACAAGTGACGAGTGAGAAGAAAGTCTGGGCCCCTGTACATCAACGGACTATCTCTCTCTCTCTCTCTCTCTCTCTCTCTCTCTCTCTCTCTCTCTCTCTCTCTCTCTCTCTCTCTCTCTCTCTCTCTCTCTCTCTCTCTCTCTCTCTCTCTCTCTCTCTCTCTCTCTCTCTCTCTCTCTCTCTATATATATATATATGTATATATATATATATATATATATCGTTTTCTCAAGCCTGCGAGGTCCTCAGTCCTCAATCGCAGTTCTACCAACGCTAATAAACTTCGAAATTAAAAAAAGTTACAAGCATTGTTGCCAGTTTTGCTCTCCAAAAAAACGTGTTACTTTTTAATTGCCAATTTCTACTTTTTTCACGTTATTGTTGCCTTCTTAACAACTCGAAAGAGATTGAAGGCGAGAGAAACAGTTTACATGTTGTTCTTTTGCTACATGGCATTTACACTGCGCTAAGTATAATAAAAAGAACACAGTAATGGCTGCTCGAGTTCCCAATTCTGGCCCAATGATGAAGGAAGCCAGACTTAGAGTTCTGGTAATTCAAGGGCTTGAAAAGGGAGTAGCGTGAGAAAGTAGGTGGGTTGGTTTGACTTAGATGCCTTTAACCAGAGGGACTATCTGTGGCACACATGCGCTGCGCCCCGGGTCCTTGACTTGGTGCAGCAAGCCAATGAAAACAAATGCACACACACACACAGACACACAGAGAGAGATGGGTGGTGATGCAGAGCCAGCGGCAGCGTGGGACAAGGGAAATATGATATAGGGTGTTTCGTTTCATCGCGGCTATTAAGAACCAGCCCACCACTTCTCTTTCTATCCTTCTGTCTCACACTTTAGAAAAGCTTTCTTGCTTGCTTCAAGCTGACAATATCGTTAGGGCTTTGCTTAATACCGAACACACTTGATATGTTACAAAGTGTATCGAGCATGTGGTGGCCTGAGATAGCAAAGGACATGACTGTAAAGCACCCCAAAGGGCCGGCCTTCCACTCTCCCACGATCAGCGCCCCACAGGCTCCCGTGTAAAGAACGCGACCCACCCCCAAAAGCAGAAAAAATGAATGCAGAGAAAAGCAGGAAGGAGTCCAGGAAATGAAACGGTTCGGAAATTTGCAATCTGCAAATACTATTATAGTTGGGACAATTGCAGAAGCAGAAGACGATGACGCGCTGACAGTAATGAAAGTAAGATGCCAGTGTGACAAAGACAAAGGCTGTCCGAACCCTGTGCTGAGGAAGTTACAGGTATTGTAAGGAATATCTATCTACCATACAGCTAATTAACCAGAATTGAAAGGCCCAGGAAGCTTCAGCTAGCCGAGGTAACTTGATGCAAAGCTTCGCTACATTACAGTTGATTCGATTGTAAACCTCTTTTATTAGATGATGCTAAGGAGAAAATGAAACAGCTGCTAATCCCTTAGGACTAGGTCGTTGCTATGCTGCTCAAAAACACTATACGCTAAGCTATAAGGAAGCAGGTTTACACAAACTCATCACTTCGTCACAAGAAGCAATAAGCTGGCGGAGGGCTTCATTCAATTTCGTTACAGCAGAGCGCTCGCAATACGGATACAAAATAAACACTTTTTGTTTATCATTTTTGATAATTAATATTCCAATACTCTATGCGCTTATGACACAATACCCAGATACAATGCCCTACATTTTTTAGAACGTCAGTGGGTAGATAGGAAGTGTCAGTGGGTGGACAAGAGGCGTCGGTGAATAGACAAGACGCGTCGGTGAATAGACAAGAAGCGTCGGTGAATAGACAAGAGGCGTCGGTGAATAGACAGGAGGCGTCGGTGAGAGGACAGGAGGTGTCGGTGAGAGGACAGGAGGCGTCGGTGAGAGGACGAGAGGCATCGGTGAATAGACAAGAAGCGTCGGTGAATAGACAAGAGGCGTCGGTGAATAGACAGGAGGCGTCGGTGAGAGGACAGGAGGTGTCGGTGAGAGGACAGGAGGCGTCGGTGAGAGGACGAGAGGCATCGGTGAATAGACAAGAGGCGTCGGTGAATAAACAAGAGGCGTCGGTGAATAGACAGGAGGCGTCGGTGAGAGGACAGGAGGTGTCGGTGAGAGGACAGGAGGCGTCGGTGAGAGGACGAGAGGCATCGGTGAATAGACAAGAAGCGTCGGTGAATAGACAAGAAGCGTCGGTGAATAGACAAGAGGCGTCGGTGAATAAACAAGAGGCGTCGGTGAATAGACAGGAGGCGTCGGTGAGAGGACAGGAGGTGTCGGTGAGAGGACAGGAGGCGTCGGTGAGAGGACGAGAGGCATCGGTGAATAGACAAGAAGCGTCGGTGAGAGAACAGGAAGCGTCGGTGAGAGGACAGGAAGCGTCGGTGAATAAACAAGAGGCGTCGGTGAGAGGACAGGAGGCGTCGGTGAGAGGACAAGAGGCGTCGGTGAATAGACAGGAGGCGTCGGTGAATAGACAGGAGGCGTCGGTGAATAGACGAGAGGCGTCGGTGGACAGTGATTCGTGCCCTAATGATTTAAATAATTTTTGCATTATTTTTGTATAAATAAGTTGCATTAATTTAAATAAAAAGATACCTGCAATAACCAATATAAAAAATTCTAGGCTCTTCAGCGCTTTGAAAATTATGATTTTTTCGATATTTCTTATTCCTAGGGAAAAAACAGAGCTATAGTTATTGGAAAAAAGAACTTGAAATAATTAGTGTCCGATAAACTGCCGCACCCAAAGAGACACTTGTTCGTCATTGGACTGCAGATCATTATTAGAGCGATAAGATTCGATAACTTGGCAATTATTAACTTGAAAAATGAATTGGTCCCACTTGTAGAGCCACAGGAATCAATGTAGAAAAATTAAAATCAGGAGGAGCCTACAAAATAGGCAGTCAGTCAAACTCGCAGCTGCTTAATTGCCGATGCCGTTATTTATGCATTATTAGTATATGCTTGTACAAAGACTAGACAAATTACAAAGACACACATACACACGGGCAGTGCTGGCATGAATAATTAGACGCGCTACAAGTGATGCAATCAGCTTTGAACATCAACTGCGCCCCCCCCCTTGCTATCTATCATCCCCCGACCAGCCTTGCATTAATTTGGCAGTTAAACCTTGCCGGAAATTAACTAAATTGACAGAGAGAGAGAGAGAGAGAGAGAGATGTAATTGAGACAATCGCATCGGCGAATAATTGGGGCGAAACCCCGCCCACCCGTAAATACCTGACCTTGATTGCATCGTTTGTTCAACTAATTTCATGAATCTGTAATATTTTATATTACAAAACTAAAAATTCTTCAAAATATCAAGGCCTATATCATGAAGGGGTGGCAGCTGAATGATCGGGGAGGGAGGGGTGGCAGCTGAAGGATCGGGGGTGGCAGCTGAAGGATCGGGGAGGGAGGGTGGCAGCTGAAGGATCGGGGGGTGGCAGCTGAAGGATCGGGGAGGGAGGGGTGGCAGCTGAAGGATCGGGGGTGGCAGCTGAAGGATCGGAGAGGGGGTGGCAGCTGAGGTATCGGAGAGGGGGTGGCAGGTGGCAGCTGAAGGATCGGGGAGGGGTGGCAGCTGAAGGATCGGGGAGGGGTGGCAGGTGGCAGCTGAAGGATCGGGGAGGGGTGGCAGCTGAAGGATCGGGGGTGGCAGCTGAAGGATCGGGGAGGGGTGGCAGCTGAAGGATCGGGGGGTGGCAGCTGAAGGATCGGGGAGGGGTGGCAGCTGAAGGATCGGGGAGGGGTGGCAGCTGAAGGATCGGGGAGGGGGGTGGCAGCTGAAAAATCGGGGAGGGGTGGCAGCTGAAGGATCGGGGAGGGGTGGCAGCTGAAGGATCGGGGAGGGGTGGCAGCTGAAGGATCGGGGAGGGGTGGCAGCTGAAGGATCGGGGAGGGGTGACAGCTGAAGGATCGGGGAGGGGTGGCAGCTGAAGGATCGGGGAGGGGTGGCAGCTGAAGGATCGGGGAGGGGTGGCAGCTGAAGGATCGGGGGGTGGCAGCTGAAGGATCGGGGAGGGGGTGGCAGCTGAAGGATCGGAGAGGGGGTGGCAGGTGGCAGCTGAAGGATCGGAGAGGGGGTGGCAGGTGGCAGCTGAAGGATCGGAGAGGGGGTGGCAGGTGGCAGCTGAAGGATCGGAGAGGGGGTGGCAGGTGGCAGCTGAAGGATCGGGGAGGGGTGGCAGCTCAAGAGGATGCAGCTTCTGAAGTATGGGAGCTTGAAGTATGGAAGTCACATATGAAGTATGTGACTTTCATCACAATATACTAAATCTCTAATTAATAACTGATGCTAGTGCGTCAGTTCAGCTTTAACGCAACTCACAAGTCAGCAAGATATACAATTAATAAAAACAAGATGTCGTTAGGGCCTTAGAGTGCACTGGGACATTTTCAAATCTGTTTTGCATAATGCAGTGGCGCCTGCAGGGCGGGGCGGAGGGTAAACAAAGGACGGTCTTCGAGTCACGGGTCGGACTCGGAAACAAAGACCCAAAAAGCGGCTGAAATGGCACAATAAAAACAGACTATGAAGAGCTTAGCAGCTCTTCAAGGTCATTTGGGTGCCTGGAAATAGCTGGACTTGTAAGTAAAATAAATAAAAATAAAGGAATACCAAGTATGAAGAAGTTTTGCGAAGGTTCTAGTTTGTCAAGCTTCTAGTCTAGTCTGTCAAGCTTCTAGTCTAGTCTGTCAAGCTTCTAGTCTAGTCTGTCAAGCTTCTAGTCTAGTCTGTCAAGCTTCTAGTCTAGTCTGTCAAGCTTCTAGTCTAGTCTGTCAAGCTTCTAGTCTAGTCTGTCAAGCTTCTAGTCTAGTCTGTCAAGCTTCTAGTCTAGTCTGTCAAGCTTCTAGTCTAGTCTGTCAAGCTTCTAGTCTAGTCTGTCAAGCTTCTAGTCTAGTCTGTCAAGCTTCTAGTCTAGTCTGTCAAGCTTCTAGTCTAGTCTGTCAAGCTTCTAGTCTAGTCTGTCAAGCTTCTAGTCTAGTCTGTCAAGCTTCTAGTCTAGTCTGTCAAGCTTCTAGTCTAGTCTGTCAAGCTTCTAGTCTAGTCTGTCAATCTTCTAGTCTAGTCTGTCAAGCTTCTAGTCTAGTCTGTCAAGCTTCTAGTCTAGTCTGTCAAGCTTCTAGTCTAGTCTGTCAAGCTTCTAGTCTAGTCTGTCAAGCTTCTAGTCTAGTCTGTCAAGCTTCTAGTCTAGTCTGTCAAGCTTCTAGTCTAGTCTGTCAAGCTTCTAGTCTAGTCTGTCAAGCTTCTAGTCTAGTCTGTCAAGCTTCTAGTCTGTTAAGTTCTTAGTCTAGTCTGTTAAGTTCCTAGTCTAGTCTGTCAAGCTTCTAGTCTGTTAAGTTCTTAGTCTAGTCTGTTAAGTTCCTAGTCTAGTCTGTCAAGCTTCTAAATTGTCAAGCTTCTATAGTCTGTCAAGCTTCTAGTCTGTTAAGTTCCTATTCTGTCAAGCTTCTAGTCTGTTAAGTTCCTAGTCTAGTCTGTCAAGCTTCTAGTCTGTCAAGCTTCTATAGTCTGTCAAGCTTCTAGTCTCGAGCTCCATAGATCTAGGTATCTGGAGTTTGGAGACCCATTCCCCTACACTAGGCATGCTTTGTTAAACTCCAACTACGGACTGTGACAGTGCCAGAACTCCATGACCAAAGTTACCAAAAGCTGTGGACGGGGGGGAGGCGGGTGAGGTGATCGAGGCATGAGGCTTTTTGGGGCGGGTTGGTTGTTGTAAGTGAGCTAAAATAAGCTTTATAACAATATCAGGCCATAGATAACAAGTGAGGGGACATGCACCCTGCACAAATGCACAGTCAGTCAGTCACAGACTAAGCACGTGATAAATATTATAAACCTTTAACTATATAAAAAATATGCATATACTATACGATTACAAAACAAGCCTCTTGTAGTGGAAAAAGAGGACCCTGGAGTACCTTACTGGTATTGATATTTGCACCTCGATTTATCTTACCTTCTAATACGAAAATTTATATCTTTATCAAGTGAAATAATAAAACCAAGAAGTCAGGCTTATATTTCCGTCCGCTCTGTCTCATTTTAGCGCTTGGCCTTTGAGTTTTTGGTACCTGGTAGGCAAGTCCATAAGGCAATAACTGGGTGCTGTTGGGTTTCCGACTGGAGACCCATTAGAGATAAGGGTGGTGAAGTGTGATAAGCATTGTATAGATATCTAGATAGCATATAAAAGTTTAACATCCATGCTTTGACTTCAATGATAGAACCTCACCCTTCAAAATCGATAGTCTATGTCTAGAATACCACCCTTCAAATTTGATAGTCCATCTCTAGAACCTCACCCTTCAAAATCGATAGTCCATCTCTAGAATCCCAACCTTCAAAATCGATAGTCCATCTTTAGAATCCCACCCTTCAAAAACCGATAGTCCATCTCTAGAATCACCCTGGCACCCTTTAAAATCAATAGTCTATGTCTAGAATACCACCCTTCAAAATCGATAATCTATCTAGAACCTCACCCTTTAAATTCGATAGTCCATCTCTAGAATATCACCCTTCAAAATCGATAGTCTATCTCTGGAATATCACCCTTCAAAATCGATAGTCTATGTCTAGAATACCACCCTTCAAATTTGATAGTCCATCTCTAGAACCTCACCCTTCAAAATCGATAGTCCATCTCTAGAATCCCAACCTTCAAAATCGATAGTCCATCTTTAGAATCCCACCCTTCAAAAACCGATAGTCCATCTCTAGAATCACCCTGGCACCCTTTAAAATCAATAGTCTATGTCTAGAATTCTAGAATCTCACCCTTCAAAATCGATAGTCTATCTCTAGAACCTCACCCTTCAAAATCGATAGTCCATCTCTAGAATCCCAACCTTCAAAATCGATAGTCCATCTTTAGAATCCCACCCTTCAAAAACCGATAGTCCATCTCTAGAATCACCCTGGCACCCTTTAAAATCAATAGTCTATGTCTAGAATACCACCCTTCAAAATCGATAATCTATCTAGAACCTCACCCTTTAAATTCGATAGTCCATCTCTAGAACCTCACCCTTCAAAATCGATAGTCCATCTCTAGAATATCACCCTTCAAAATCGATAGTCTATCTCTGGAATATCACCCTTCAAAATCGATAGTCTATGTCTAGAATATCACCCTTCAAATTCGATAGTCCATCTCTAGAACCTCACCCTTCAAATTCGATAGTCCATCTCTAGAACCTCACCCTTCAAATTCGATAGTCTATGTCTAGAATCTCACCCTTCAAAATCGATAGTCCATCTCTAGAACCTCACCCTTCAAAATCGATAATCTATCTAGAATCTCACCCTTCAAAACCGATAGTCTATCTCTAGAACCTCACCCTTCAAAATCGATAATCTATCTAGAATCTCACCCTTCAAAACCGATAGTCTATCTCTAGAACCTCACCCTTCAAAATCGATAATCTATCTAGAATATCACCCTTCAAAACCGATAGTCTATCTCTAGAACCTCACCCTTCAAAATCGATAGTCCATCTCTAGAACCTCACCCTTCAAAATCGATAATCTATCTAGAATCTCACCCTTCAAAACCGATAGTCTATCTCTAGAACCTCACCCTTCAAAATCGATAATCTATCTCTAGAACCTCACCCTTCAAAATCGATAGTCCATCTCTAGAATCCCAACCTTCAAAATCGATAGTCCATCTTTAGAATCCCACCCTTCAAAAACCGATAGTCCATCTCTAGAATCACCCTGGCACCCTTTAAAATCAATAGTCTATGTCTAGAATACCACCCTTCAAAATCGATAATCTATCTAGAACCTCACCCTTTAAATTCGATAGTCCATCTCTAGAACCTCACCCTTCAAAATCGATAGTCCATCTCTAGAATATCACCCTTCAAAATCGATAGTCTATCTCTGGAATATCACCCTTCAAAATCGATAGTCTATGTCTAGAATATCACCCTTCAAATTCGATAGTCCATCTCTAGAACCTCACCCTTCAAATTCGATAATCTATCTAGAATCTCACCCTTCAAAACCGATAGTCTATCTCTAGAACCTCACCCTTCAAAATCGATAATCTATCTAGAATCTCACCCTTCAAAACCGATAGTCTATCTCTAGAACCTCACCCTTCAAAATCGATAATCTATCTAGAATATCACCCTTCAAAACCGATAGTCTATCTCTAGAACCTCACCCTTCAAAATCGATAGTCCATCTCTAGAACCTCACCCTTCAAAATCGATAATCTATCTAGAATCTCACCCTTCAAAACGATAGTCTATCTCTAGAACCTCACCCTTCAAAATCGATAATCTATCTAGAATCTCACCCTTCAAAACCGATAGTCTATCTCTAGAACCTCACCCTTCAAAATCGATAATCTATCTAGAATATCACCCTTCAAAACCGATAGTCTATCTCTAGAACCTCACCCTTCAAAATCGATAGTCCATCTCTAGAACCTCACCCAAACCCAAGCCCCCGCACTCACCATTGAATCCCAGCGGACAGGAGCAGGCAGTGCCGCCGTCCACAGTGAGGCAGTGGCCGCCATTCCGGCAGGGACAAAGTGCAGCGGGCTCAGCTTTCAATTCGCACCGGGTGCCCCAGTAGCCAGGCGGACAAGAGCAGACAAATTTGCCAAACCCGTCTGGCTGGCAGGTGCCAGAATTGGCGCAGGGATTCCCGTCGCAGGGATTCTCAATGACAGCTTCGTCGCACAGTTTGCCTCGGTAGCCGGGGACGCAGTCGCACACGAAGCCGTCTTCGTTGCTGTTATCCAGCCGGCAGGTGCCATTCTTATAGCACGGCCGCTTCTCGCAGATGTTTTTTCGAATTCGAATGCTGCAGGTCTGGCCGGTGAAGCCAGCAGCGCAGAAGCAGGTCAACCTGCCATCGACTATGCTGGTGGTGCAAGTGGCGCTCGGATGGCACGGGTTTTCCAAGTGGCAGCGGTCGACAAATTCGCAAAATCGTCCAATAAAACCGACGGACAGATGCATTTGTAGCGCCGGTTGGCCAAGTCCTGCTCGGGGAGGGGAGGGAAGTCTTTGTAGATGGAGAAGAGAACAGATGAGAGAAGACAGTGGAGAGGCGAGGAGAGGGCACCCTGACATCGTCCCATAACAGCCATCGGCGAGGAAATTTTTGTCCATTCATGACTCCTGAGCCATACAGGCCCTGACTATCTAATCGTCAGGGATGTACATTTTTACACTATCTGTGCCTTGAGGTGGCAAGGAATCGAACCAGGGAGTTTACCGCTGAGCTGCTCCGCTGCCCTAATCAGATCTGCTTAAAATCCCAAGCCGCAGCTCCCACAGCCAAGATGCCGCGAACCTCGCAGGTTGCATTATTTTTGCAGGCAGAATCGGCGCACTCGTCCGAATTCACGGAGCAGTTCGGCCCGGTCCAGCCGTTGTTGCATTCGCACCTCCACTGATCGTTTATCGTTAAATCCTTAAGGCACAGGCCGTGGCCGCTGCAGTACAGCTGACTATCGCATTCTTCAGGTCGTGGCGTGGCACCTGAGAGTGTGGGGTGGTGTTATTGGTTTTATTCCAAGAGCAATTTGTTGCCAATTTGTTCAAGTATTTCACTTATTTCAGCCTGATTTTGGATTCTAATAGCCTAAATTTGGATTCTAATAGCCCAAATTTGGATTCTAATAGCCTAAATTTGGATTCTAATAGCCTAAATTTGGATTCTAATAGCCTAAATTAGGATTCTAATAGCCTCGTTTTGGATTATAATAGCCTAAATTTGGATTCCAATAGCCTAAATTTGGATTCTAATAGCCTAAATTTGGATTCTTATAGCCTAAATTTGGATTCTAATAGCCTAAATTTGGATTCTTATAGCCTAAATTTGGATTCTAATAGCCTAAATTTGGATTCTTATAGCCTAAATTAGGATTCTAATACTCTAATAGCCTCGTTTTGGATTATAATAGCCTAAATTTGGATTCCAATAGCCTAAATTTGGATTCTAATAGCCTAAATTTGGATTCTAATAGCCTAAATTTGGATTCTAATAGCCTAAATTTGGATTCTAATAGCCTAAATTAGGATTCTAATAGCCTAAATTTGGATTCTAATAGCCTAAATTTGGATTCTAATAGCCTAAATTTGGATTCTAATAGCCTAAATTTGGATTCTAATAGTCTGAATTTGGATTCTAATAGCCTAAATTAGGATTCTAATAGCCTCGTTTTGGATTCTAATAGCCTGGTTTTGGATTCTAATAGCCTGGATTTGGATTCTAATAGCCTGGATTTGGATTCCAATAGCCTAAATTTGGATTCTATTAGTCTAAATTTGGATTCCAATAGCCTAAATTTGGATTCTATTAGTCTAAATTTGGATTCCAATAGCCTAAATTTGGATTCTAATAGCCTAAATTTGGATTCTAATAGCCTAAATTTGGATTCTAATAGCCTAAATTTGGATTCTAATAGCCTAAATTTGGATTCTAATGGCCTAGGTTTGGGTTCTAATAGCCTGGATTTGGATTCTAATAGCATCGATTTAGATTCTAATAGCCTCGTTTTGGACTCTAATAGCCTAGATTTTGGATTCTAATGGCTTAGATATATGGATTCTAATAGCCTGGTTTTTTATTCTCTTGTAATACTCATTTGCATTCAAATGGCATCATTTCTAGACTCGAATCAAATAACTAGCTTAAGTTCGGATCCCAATAGTCGTTATTTCGTTATAATTCAACTCATACGTTAAAGCAGGTAAAACCAAACTGGTTGTTCTAAATCCTTTTAATCCTTAGCTCAGAAGTTTAACTACGACTAAGAGATTAACATTTCTTTGAATCTAATTACTTATCTTTGCTTCAACTGATTATAATGTAATATTGTTCAAAAAAAATTGAACTACTTGTACACAGTTCTACCCAGGTAGGCCACGCCTGGCAAGGGTATCCAATTAAGTATACGAAATGATTCCACTTCAACATGACAATATATAGGAGCTACTCTTCAGTCTTATCTTGATTCGAAAGAGTGGAGAACCTATGTTAACGCAACTAACTGATAGAAAGCCTATAAGACCCAAAGTCAAACTATTAAATGGTTGTTTTTATCTGTCATTTAAACTAGCACTACTTGTAAATTAGTTGAACGATTGCAGGTGCCCTCATCCAGGCCCCAACCACATGGACCCATCTAAAGTTGAAATTACCCAAATTTATGCATCTCTTCTTTGAAATTTAGCCATTCTATTCATCTCAGAGGTTCAGCGATCACCAATCCCCAGTATCTCATCACCTCAGAGGTTTCAGCGATCACCAATCCCCAGTATCTCATCACCTCAAGGTTCAGCGATCGCCAATCCCCAGTATCTCATCACCTCAGAGGTTCAGCGATCGCCAATCCCCAGTATCTCATCACCTCAGAGGTTCAGCGATCATCAATCTCTGGGATCTCATCACCTCAGAGGTTCAGAGATCGCCAATCCCCGGTATCTCATCACCTCAGAGGTTCAGCGATCATCAATCCCCCAGTATCTCATCACCTCAGAGTTCAGCGACGCGCCAATCCCCAGTATCTCATCACCTCAGAGTTCAGCGATCACCCATCCCCCAGTATCTCATCTCCTCAGAGGTTCAGCGATCATCCATCCCAGTATCTCATCTCCTCAGAAGTTCAGCGATCCCAATCCTCGGTATCTCATCCCTGGTACGTCATGATAAGTTCTGTTAATTCCTAATCGAATGACGTGATTGTGAATCTTAGGATCCAAGTTATCCCGATCTGAGACCATGATAGAACTAGAAGATTATGAAATTATCTGTGTTGTGTGTCAGTGTGGCGTGGCTCAGTTTTGATGCATCCAGATTGGATTTGTATTGAGATTCTACAATTCCCTGCCACTATACTGAGTACTATGGCCATATCTAGCTTTCGAATAATTGAATAATTAATTGAAGCAGAAAAGATTGCGCAGACACTTGCTGCTTGGCGACGTGATGGGATTTGCATTTTAGCCCATGCACATGCTCAAGGAATTCTTGGCGAGTCTGCAAATGAGTCTGCGAGATTCAGATATGCAGTACAGTATCATTAGTTTTTTGGCAAAAAAATTCAGCTAATGCTGAAACCAATCTTGTTCTCTGCAAGGCAAAAAGGTCTTTTTTCTTGGATTCTTCGCGAACGCCGAATTCTCTGGGTTCTTCAGGGGGCGCCGAATTTCTCTCGGTTCTTCAGGGGGCGCCGAATTTCTCTCGGTTCTTCAGGGCCCGAATTTCTCTTGGGTTCTTCAGGGCCCGAATTCTCTGGGTTCTTCAGGGGGCGCCGAATTTCTCTCGGGTTTTCAGGGGCCCGAATTTCTCTCGGGTTCTTCAGGGGGCGCGAATTCTCTCGGGTTCTTCAGGGCGCGTCGAATTTCTCTGGGTTCTTCAGGGGCGCCGAATTTCTCTCAGGTCTTTAGGGGCGCCGAATTTCTCTTGGTTCTTCAGGGGCGCCGAATTTCTCTCGGGTTCTTCAGGCGCGTCGAATTTTCTGGTTCTTCAGGGGCGCCGAATTTCTCTCGGGTTTTTCAGGGGGCGCCGAATTTCTCTCGGTTCTTCAGGGGCGCCGATTCTCTTGGGTTCTTCAGGGGGCGCCGAATTTCTCTCGGGTTCTTCAGGGGCCCGAATTTCTCTCGTCTTCAGGGGGCGCCGAATTTCTCTTGGTTCTTCAGGGCGCCGAATTTTCTTGGTTCTTCAGGGGCGCCGAATTTCTCTCGGTTCTTCAGGGGCGCCGAATCTCTCGGTCTTCAGGGCGCCGAATTTCTCTCGGTTTTTCAGGCGCCGAATTTCTCTCGGTCTTCAGGGGCGCCGAATTTTCTCGGGTTTTTCAGGGGCGCGCGAATTTCTCTCGGGTTCTTCAGGGCGCCGAATTTCTCTCGGGTTCTTCAGGCGCGTCGAATTTCTCTCGGGTCTTTCAGGGGGCCGCCGAATTTCTCTGGGTCTTCAGGGCGGCCGAATTTCTCTCGGTTCTTCAGGGCGCCGAATTTCTCTCAGGTTTTTCAGGGCGCCGAATTTCTCTCGGGTTCTTCAGGGGCGCCGAATTTCTCTCGGTTCTTCAGGGGGCGCCGATTACTCTCTGGTTCTTCAGGGGGCGCCGAATTTCTCTCGGTTCTTCAGGGGCGCCGAATT